>JASANH010001701.1:0-20253 GCA_030248295.1 Mesodorylaimus sp. YZB2_4 | reverse complement strand
TGAAATTTCCACAGCACAGACAGCTTGATGTTCGAACCAATGGCTGTAAGACACACCCATTCTATGCGCTGTTAGCATTGCATTCAACGCCCTACAACTGGCACATTACAAAATTATCAAATACATAGTTTAAATGTTACACCAAACAAACCAATTTCCCGCGTGTTTTAGGAACCCAACCTCCATCTCCCCCCCCTCCCCCTCCGTTCCCGCTCGATAGTTTCCGCAGGCTTCACACGGCACACATACCGGCCCCCGCCCTCGCCTATGATTTTATCCTCTAGCCCTAAAATAACCGCTACCCCGCCTAGGTTGCAATTGCAAGCTAATCGACCTCGCCCATTCAACACCGCCACCAGTCAACTCAACCATATATCAGGAACATTTTTTGCACTGCCATTCATAATCATTCACCTTCCCTTCTACACCCACCTGAATATAATTTCCCGCTTCCCCTACTTCTTAAATGCTCAGTCTTCGATTAGCTCACCATATCCGCCACCTCGATCCAACAAAAATGCAATGTACGACACAACAGTGCCAAAAGCACGCTGTCCTACTCGTCCTGATCCACTCGCCCTCGAAATCGCACACTCCTGCCATCCGCCCTTGCAGACTGCGATTCTTCAGCTTCACAATTCGCTGCTCCCATCGCCAAATCATTGTTGGGAACAACCCATCTCAGTATTTCCGAATCCAGCGCAACTGTGTTATGCCTGTCGTAGAAAACTGCACCGCCATCGCGCAAGCGGAAATGTTTGAAAGGACCCGCTTGCAGAATGCCCGACTGGTCTTAGCGGGTGATGGACAGTTTGAGTCTCCTGGAAAGACCGCTGCGACCTGCACTTACACCTTGGCTGCAGTCAGACTGGAAAAAAAAGCTTGACGGCGAATGGAAATACCATCACAGCGGGTAATGAGGGTATGCTGGGGTGTATGATGTTGTACCTATTATTGTAGAACGCCATTTCAGCTACATCGTTAGCCAAGCGGTGGCTTATCGTAATCACGTTGAAGGTCGAGCTTCTGCTGCTGAACATGCTGCGTTACACTGCGGGTTACGCCCATTGTATGACGCCCAAGTCAGCGTTTCGGAGATCGTAACTGACGAGTGTTCTCAGGTCATCAGTGATTTCAGTATGCAGAACTTCGCGCATATGGTTTTTTAAATCTTGCGTGTAATATTTTTCGTTTTAGAAAAACAGCGAAGCAGCTGAAGGGGCGGCCTTGAACGTGATGCGCGGACGTAATAGCAGTCGATGCATTGACACTTTTCAATCAGCCATTGACACGCCCCTTCTACCTTGCACCGATAATGACGCCGCCGCCTTGATGTCATACTATGCTGGGATCCATCACAGCATTGATATTTGGCACAAGGGTAAAAACATTCGGAAATATATCGACTCGGTGCTGGCAAAGAAGGCTTCAAAAAATGAAAAGAAATTATATCGTCGTCGTGCTATGGACCTGTCAAACCACCTATGGGATTGTGCAGAGAAAGCCAACGGCGACGCGGCAAAGTTTAGTGTAAGTAGACCAATTTTTTGCTGGGATTTGTTTCACTAATTGATGCACGCGATATTTAGGATTTGTGGAAGCGTTGCATACCTCACATCACTGGTGACCACACAGTGCTATCATCAGGCAGATGAGGATCGCACGCCGTCGTTGAATGCAAGCACACCCGCCTTTGCCCAGCTGCGCAATTACGTCGATAGAATCGATGCGATGGCCGAATATTTATGCCGATTTCGGTGAGTTCATATTGCTACAATTTCAGATGGTACTCAAAAACAGTAACTTTTCCAGTCACACCGGGACCTTGGAATCGTTCCACTCGCTGTGCCTGGTGTACGCGGCCAAACGCAATTACTATGATTATGACGTCATGGTCATGCGAAACCGGCTGGCCGCGTTTAGTCACAATCACAACATCGCACGTGAGCTGCTTTTCCGAAACGGTCAGGTTCGTTTCACACATCGATGGTCAAAGGCAAGTAAGGACTTTGTGCCAGTGTTTTTGAGAGTAAACAGCAACCTGTTTTGGTTTCACGGCTAAAAACCTAGCAATTATGCCGTTTTAGAAGCCAAAGGAATATCAATATATCGGACACCTGATGGCTGCCGTTTTGTATTGTCGTGCCACAAGTGAATACGATGTCCATTTTGGCGCAGGTACCACGTATTCGCAAGAATATCCGGGCCGCATCAAGAAGTCCATATTCACGCATCAACAGACTCCAGCTGATACCTACCACTCATGGGTGTAAGTGTGCAGAGAAATAAAACTTTCATTTTTGTCTTACTTGATTGCTTTTCAGATCTCGCTTTCCCGCCTTCCGCTTGCCAGACGACGACGCACGACTGCCCAACGATCAAGATGATGACGAGGAGGAGGATGACGATAGCAGCAACAGTGACAGCGCCTCTGACTACGGATCGTCATGAGTGCTCAGGCGTGCCTCCGAGTCTCTCCTAGCAAGAACATCCCCCTGCGTTGTTGATATTCTGGGGTGCGTTATGTAGTTTATGGAAGCTCTGCAATGGTCTTGAGCTTTTAGATATTCAGAAACGATGGCCTTGCGTTTACATACAGTGGGTGTTTATTTCGGCTTTTGGTTTTTGCTCAGTCGGGTTGTAGTGCTGGATTGTTGCAGATGTTGCATACGCTTTTTTGATTCCATTTTGTCTCTTCATCTTTTTTGCTGACTTTATCATTTTTGTATGGCTGATTTTTGTTCTTTCTTCATTTTGCCACCTGACGTTGAGATGTTATTGTACATAAGTATTTTCTTTTTTATAATCACTCATTCCGCCTCAAACTATTTTTTTTTAAGGTATTTCATTATAAATTCTAAGGATGCTCTTTACACTATACGAACTCTTCTTTTCCCGCCACGACCTTTTCCTGGATGCGCCTTTTTCTTTCTCTCTTGAAGCCAACGTATGGGACGCCAGGTGGTTGCGGGAATGTTTCTTTGATCCGGTGTTTCATGCAGTTGGGTAATTTCTTATGCGGCCATTCTGGACCGAACAAGCCTTGATATCTGAAACATTTAGATTTGAAAATGGCCCAACATACTCTTATGGAAGCTAAGTTTGCGTTTACCTCTCCCAGCACGGCCGATAACACTTCAGTCTATGCGTTTGATTTATAGGGACGCCAAAATCCACCGCTTCCGCCATGCGATCCTTTTTCTGATTCCATTGCTGATTCCTTTGAGAGCAGCCGAGACAAAAATAATTTTACTGCTAACCATCCGACTATGTCATTTCCACAGCATCGTTGCTCTTCACTGTCCTATCTCGGGCACTAAGAGATATGACACTGGCTATGAGCTCAAGTGATAATTGGTCAATACAACCACCAAATCATAAACTCACTCTTCTGCACGAGCATGAATCGATCCTTTCATCGATTGGTATAACTGGCCTGATCACATTTCTGTCTTCATCGTCATCTTCCATCTGCAGAAGTGAACGCAGAAATGTAATTAGATACAAAACACCACACTGTACACCATCAGAAATGCTGCTGTGAGATAACTATGCCTATATATACAGTCATTTGATCTTTGACCAAAAATGAATCTAACAAATTTTTTGGTCTCTATCATCAATTATTTGTAGAATCACTCTGACTTACTCATTCTCTGATCCATCTCTCTAATTGATCCTCTCCATTCACTTGATCCATAACAGATGCTTGACTGTTCAAAAAAATTTGCTTCTAGAGGCTTGATTGATCCGTGCATCATTACTATTCTTGTGGTCTACTAGTTCCTTGCACAGAGGCTTTTACAAATAAGCAGCAGCAAATTCAAAAACCGGTTTGTGAACGCATCGGTCAGACCCCGCGAGTTATGCGCTTCAAGATGGGTGTTCGTTATAGTGAGGTTGATGACAGTTTCTGGACAATAGATAATAGATAAGATAATGGACGAGGCTCGTCGCCCCTATAGTGAGGAAAAGGGTATGTCAAATTTTCGAAATAGAAATACGAAATAATTCGAAATAATTCGAAAATAATCGAAATAATTCGAAAAGTTCGAAATACATTGGGAGGTTGAAACTGGCATAAATTTCCCCGCCGATTGCGAGCTGTGTGATTTTTTGATTGGATCCGGAAAAGACGATATCTTTTGAAGCCAGCGGCAAATGTCCATGAATGGTGATAACATTCGTCGAGAATTCGCTCATCATTTGTTGCAACGCTAATACCAACTGGCCCAGATCCGAGTCAGGAAGGTATTCATAGATGATGAACGTGACATTTTTACGTGAGGCTTTTTTGTACTATATGTACCTTCATGCACATCGATTCGCAGTTTTATTTGCATGATATCGATTAGTGGTGCTCTTCATGCGAACACATTTCAGCCTTGCAGCACTGATTAACTATGGAGTGAACATCATAAATTGCAGTGGTCTGGTCAAACAGTCCATTCACAAAAGTGCATGGTGTGCAGCTCAATTCGGATGTCGGTGTGAGGCAACAGCAGGCGGTCTTGATCCATAAGGTCTACGTGCAGTGAGGCCATAACTTCGACCCACTTACTGTTTGCAAACTGACTAACCCAGTCGTCAAAACCAGGGTTATTTTCAGAATTCACAATGAATTGGCACCAGCTTTTTTCGCATACAAAGCAAAGCTTAAAAAGGATGATTTCGCGTCAGAACCATAATTTGATTCAGTTTCCAACTAGGCGCGCAAGCGATAATTATCGCCGCTGTCGTAAACCAGCTTGGAATTAAAATACAGTTTGGCCTGTTTGAAAAATGTTTTACCAATGGAGTTTATTGGTGCCACCCTCGGATCATTCGCCCTAACAGCAGCACCGTCAGCTCTGACAATTCGCAGTTGGAAATATACATAGTGTTTACACAAATGCAGAAAATTCGAATCCAGCGGGAGTACGAAATTCATAAGGTCCCTCATTGGTCACTCGTAGAATAAACATTTAAGTTCGTGCGCGTTACCAGCGCGCCCAGGCGGCTGGAGATAGTGGAGACTGAAGTCTCTAACACAAACCTGAAGTCTCTAAGCCCCAACTGCGGGCAGGTTAGTCTCGCGACTATACATGCCCTAGTCTCGCGACTATACATGCCCTAGAAACATCAACAATAGAGGTTCATGTATCCCAGCCAGTGAGAGTATCGATTTGCCTGACCGCCAATGGATGCTGGTTACACGCTTTTCCTTCGTCGAATCTAGTTTTTCTGATCCAGAAGATCGGCCTCCTGCTTTCCTTTCTGACTTGGCGTCCAGAGTCATCATTCGCTGCGATTTTACGATCTCGAGTCGGTTGCTTTGCCGTGTCTTCAGTTTCGTCGCATTTATTCGATTTCGGTGATTGTTTTGGGAACAATGCAAGCTTGATGTGAAATATCTCTCGATTTCTTTCCTCGATCTGAAGCGGCAGCTCTTCGGTGTGGTCACACGCTTCATTGGTCATGCTTGACGAGGTGGCTGGAACGATCGCGCACGTGTTTGACTGGCCGTTTTCCAGTTATAGGGCCCAAAAATGTTATTAACCAGTTGCATTTCGAATTCGGTCATAATGGTGCCATCACTTATCACTGCAAAGAACTGGCCGTAAACGTGGTACGCGAATTATAGTAAGAGATAACCAAGCCTTACCCTGATGTGGATTGGTAGCCGGGGTCGACCATACTGACTTCTTCAACCATACCCGTACCAACCAAGCATTAACTCTAGCAGGTTCAGGAAATTGGGGAATTTTTCTCAGAGTTTTTTTCGAAACGAAGGCTTCTGGCCATTTGAAGAAGTCAAAATTCGTTAAACCGGGCCCGGAGAAGCAAATAGTGTATCTTAAGAAAAAATATTCACGCGGAAGATTATAAAAGTCGGTGCGGCCTACATTCAGCGCCGTTCCCTTACCTGTACCATACCAGACCAGCCAGTAGGGGTACGGCCGACCCTGGATCGCCAGTACCTCCTGATTCCTTGAAGTTCAGTTTAATATCCTTGCCCTGCTTATGTCCCTTGCTGCAGGGGCAGGCTGCAAGTGCAAGAGTAGAATACAGAGCAGCAGCATTAGGCCTATGAAGCTACAGCTCTTTATCAATTTGTTGAAGCGTTGGTCCTGCATTGCTTGAGCCAGCAACCCTGACTGGGAGGTCGCAGTTCTAGTCTGGCGGGGAAGGGCAGAGTCAAAATGGGAATAGGTCTCCTACGGGCATTTATCTGTAGTAAGTCCGCCGCCTGGACAGGCCAGGACAGGCTTCGCAATCAGCTAGGGCATGTCTTAAAGTAAGGACGATCACATCGTAATGATGTAGGATAGGACATGGAGCCTACGCAATCGTGTATGGGGGCCTGGTACCGTCAAGTGGTGAACGCCGAAGAGTAGGGAATTATTTTGGAAACTGGGCCTCGAACACCAGTCGAGAAGGACCTAACTTCCTCGCCCAGTATCATCCTGGAATGCTGGTGCCAGCGAAACACGGGTTAGAATTCCCATGGAGACTGGGGCGACGACGGGGTCGACTCACCAAAGCTTATGCCAGGCCTATGCAGTATGTGCGTCCAGGAGGGCTCCACAGAGCTTTTATTTTAGGCGGACGATTCGAAGGAAAAAGCGGCTGAAATGCTCAACGGAATTAAGGAAATGGTGAATTCGTCTCTTCCAAATTCTTTTTATCCCTAATCAGGGTCTTCTGCCGCTCGAAGCAAATCCGATTTTTTTACTCAGAATTACAAAATAAATTCTTCCTTGTAAGTGTTCAGTTAGATGACCAGAATGCGCACACGCAAGAGTCGAAAACAATGCTTTCACCGCCTTTTACTCCCTCATCTCCTTCTTACCAACGCTCCTCTTTTTTAGCGGGTAGAATTCGTGGAACGCAATCGTGAACTAAAGACGGCAAACTCTGGTTTGCGAGCCTAGAACGCTTCTTTGAGAAGATTAGTCGGCGACTCACAAGAGTAATGATTTCACTGTTTCAAAAACCCTTGTTTTCAAAAAAATTTTATTTTTGGTTCTCAAAAACCGAAACTTGCAATTCCTTTTCCGTCACTAGCGCCGCCAGTTGCATGCTTAGCGACGATCAGCAACTACCAGGATTAGCCCGACTCGAAGAGAAGCGACCAATAGCGAGTCGACATATAATGGAGATCAAGGAAATGGTGGAGGTCATGGCCAGCCGATCGCTTAACGCCAAATCGCACATCCAGTTGCGTCGATGGAAAATAGTCGTCGTCAAAACAGCACTGCGCAAGCGGCTGAAATTCCTGTAACGAAGGCGAAACAAATCGTAAAGAAAGAGTGACCCGACTGAGAAGAATAGCACCAAAACTTACGGTTATAAGAATTTCCATATTCCTTTTTTCCAATTTAAATAAACTTTTCCAAAGCTCACTTTTTTGAGCTTATGACGTGGTCGTGCGATGCTCTATGTCGGTTACTTTACACCTCTGCTGGAGCTTTTTAAATCGATAATTGCACGCAAATACAGTTTTTAAAAATTGCGAGAGCATGCAAATCAGGCCGTTTCTCTGCCACAGCTCATTTGCTGAATTTGAACTTGCCGCTAAACGCTCCGGATGTTGATGCGCAGGCTTATAAGCGCCTATAGCAGATAACTTCGCTGATCCAAAAGTAAGGAGGCATTTTCAGTCCTGAAGTGTCATCTAGTTTTCTTTTTCTATGTTGAATCTCGTTTTTCTGAACCGAAAGATCGTCTCTACGCTTTCCTTTCCGACTGGCAAGGGAACATCGCCAACCGTTAAGTCAAACTTTAAGAAACCAAAAATTGCAATATGTTTCTAGGTGCAGAAGAAAGCTATGTGAAAAATATTAGAGGCGTCTGGCCAGCTGGTCAGCGTCTAAAGTCCCAAATTTTTGTGTGTTAACGAAGCTGAGCGTTGAGAAAAACAGGCAAAGTTTTCCAAACTAGATTTTTGGGTTCGTAGCTTCGAGTTCAAGCTTCCAACACTCGTGTTTGGGGTTTTTTGCCGGAAAAGCCCGAAAATTTCATCAGAATTTGCAAATTTTACTGTACTCTCCGCGCTCAGCAGAACTGACCAGTTGGCCAGATGCCTCCAATATTTTGCATAGAGTTTTTTGGCACCCAGGAACATGTCACAATTTTTGGTTTTCCAATATTGGACTTAACGGTTGGCGATGTTTCCTTGTGGATGTTCGGGGTCGTCATTAGTTTTGTTTCTCCGCTCTGAGCCCGTTGCTTATGCCCGCCAGTTTCGTCTCTGCTCGACTTCGATCGTGATCGATTTAAGGAATGCAAGCCCGATGCCCGACTTTTTCTTGCTATCTGAAGTCTCAGCTCTTCGATGTGGCCACACGTTTCATCGAGCTTGCTTGACGAGGTGATTGGAACGATCGCCCACGTGTTCAACTTGCTTTTTTGCAGTTCGAGGGCCCGGAGATGTCATCAACAAATTGCATTTCCAATTCGGTCATATTGGTCCCATCACTGATCACTGCAACGAATCGGCCATGAAGGTAAGCGAATCGAGAATTTTTGTGCAAGCCCTGCCCTAATCTAGATTGCTGCGAGTATTACCCTAGCCTCGTTCTAGAAGCGTTCTATCCGAGTAGCTTTGTTTGGGATCACTTTTTTCCAGATCGGGGCTCGCTGAATCTCGACTGGAACTGGGATTTTAGGGAGAGGGTTTCTCAGTTTTCAGGTTTTAGTAGCTAGCAAATATGGAGCCGAAAAACTTCATGAATTTTTCAGTCCAGTATTGCATTGCATTGCATTCAAAATGAGGGCAGCCAAAGGCGGAGAAGCACTTACAAATTAGCAACAAACCCCTACCCTCCTTCTCGTCAGTTCAATTGTCCAGCAAAGTTTCTCCAGCTATTGTAGTTAGCGACCGAGCAGCTAACCGTTACTCACCCAGGTTACCCGAGGTGGGCGAGGTCAGGACAGTCCAACCTTAGCCACTGTTCATTACACGCTTACAGGTCATCACTGACCCCACTAATGACCATTAAGTCTGTACTTTGACCAATGGGAGAGCTGATAAGTCAGTGACCCTTAGCCATAAGCTAAGATGGTTGACAAATGTCAAATTCAAAATCAAATCCAGTTTGAGTGACGCGGCGGAATTTGTGAATTTCCTGCCTTCATGTGTAGAGTGCATGACATGTCTGCCATGTAGCGGCAACGTTGAATTCATACAGCATGAACTGTATGAATTATGAGTATGAGCGTGTATGAATTTAGGAATCATTTTATGAACTGAAGAGTCGAATATCATCGATTGCTACAGTATTCAAATATCGCGTTTTCTTTTCACGACTTTAACGGAAATATATATACCAGAGTAATTTTCCTCATTTCAGAACAGAATGGCCAGTCGTATAACACATTCCTTCGCGAAATGACGGAAGTATTGACTAGAGTTCAAAGACCGGGGAGATTAAATTATTTCGATGCAGCAACATCCCAAAATGGTCACTGCTGATGAGAAGAATGAAGTCGATGCGGCTGGTACAAAAATTTTTGCAGTGTCTCACATTGACAATGAAAATCAAATCAATCATGCATCCTCACTCCAACGTCCGCTAGATGAGGGTGTCAGCAACACGAGAGACGGTCCTGTGATGAAGGATAGTTGAGCGCGTAGAAATGCTATTTTTGCGAAGGTGTATGTAGACATGCTGTACACATATCTCTGCCTTTGCTCCTGCGGTAAGAGTGGGTTTGAAAGTTGTGCAAAAAATGTACTGGACTTTTTCGAAGTCTCAGTCACTAAACTGGGTCATGAAAAGGATACAGCCCGTGATGATGTGGCGTTATATCTGATTATGAATGTCTCATCGATCCCTGCATTTTAAATGGAGGATAAAGATTTGGAAGCTGCTTACAAAACGCTAAATTCGAAATGTGCCTATGGTGGTCGAGATAAACTAGCACGTGCTGTGCCTGGTATGAGTCGTAAACGTACGGCTGATTTCCTCACGACTCAAGAATCTTATCAACCGACTAAACCACCCAGTTTGAAATTTCCGACTAATCGCATTTATGTGAACAAAGTCAATAAAATTTATGAAGCCGTTTTATCTGATTTGACAGTTTACAAAGATGATAATATTAGATAGAAATTTTTACTTTTCGTAATTGATCTTTTTTAAAAATTACTTACAGTAATTCCACTCGAAAATAAAAGTGAGGTTTAGCTTTAAAATTCCTGTATAGCCAATTTGAATTTTTATTATTGTTCAGCCAGGTTTTCATAGACTGTTCGAGACCGTTCGCCAAAGATTCTACCATGAAATCAGATCTTAGTGCATGACATGCACTAGCACATTCTAGCACACGCCTCAGCCCTCAGGAAGTGAGAGCCAAGCCTTCAAGGGGGCCTTCGACCGGTGGGCTGGGCTGGCGAAGGCATTACCAGGTTGCTGTCAAATGTAGCGTTGAACTCTGCGGTAGATATAGTCGCGTTTTTGCAGGCGCCACAAGCTGCTCTTGCAACGGAAGAAGTAGCTGTGGACAGAAAACAAAAACGGCTAGCATCGCCAGATTGGACAAGGCCGCCTCTATCGGGAAAATTCGTGTTGAGTACGAAGTGTGGTCCCTAAGCTAACGATAAGCCTAAGCCCCTTCTCACCCAGTATGCCCTCGTGTTGAGGTGCTCCCAATGAAGACACAGGAGCCTGCCATGAGAGCTGGTCACCTCTAGGGATAGGTCGCTATCACCTTTTTCCCGGATCGAGATCAGGGCAAGCCCAATCGGGATCAGGATTTTTTGTTTCAGGTCGAACAGTTTGCACGCACGAAGGAGATGAGTATATTTTCCAGACTAAAGCACACTTTAGTCATCCAGGTTTTTTAAGTTTTTTATCAGGTCGAGTTTCAGTCATTATAAATAAGCTGAAATTGATGAGTACCGTATTTCCTCGAAATTTTCCCCGCGGGAGAAAAATTTTCAAATAGGTCCCAGACGGGGAAGAATAACTAGAAAGGGAGAATTTCGAGGAAATACGGTACATTCGCTGTTTCGATGCGCGTCCAGCAAGGTAAGCCTAGGCTAAGTAAAATTAGTGTTGCTATCATTATCGATTTGAGCCGATGTTGCTGTTGCCTCTTCATCGCAACTGCTTCATCGCAGATATGATGGATCAGAGTGTACCTGCCATGCTTATGCATATCATAATCATTAGCAGAATCCCGATGCCTCAATGTCAGGATCAGGATTGGGATCCCAACCTATCCCTCACAGCCGCGCTTATCATATCATGACTGCTTGCCAGCTAATATGATTGAAAGTCCCGTAGAGAACTGAGCCGGCGCGGCCCGACCCGCAAAACTTTCACAAAATTTTGGGAAAAGTTGTGGAAAAAGTTTGTGGAGGCTTTTACAAAATAGAAGTCCGCTCCATAAATCAAAAACGATTTGTCTTTGAAGGAGATGGCATCTTGTCGAGCTCGAGAAAGCATAGGACGAAACATTTCACAGAACTGCGTTTGGGAGGGGGAGCGAGTCTGGCTGAAATGGGCCAACCTTTTTTGTGGGGGGGGGGGGGGGGGGGGGGGGCTCGCGATAAGTGGTCGGCATGCGGTCAGGGGGGAGGGGGGGTCAAAATATCGAGATTTTGTGCGGTTGTCCTTTATGGATGGCCCCCACAGCGTTGCCAGATGCAGCTAGAATCCGCTAGATCTAGCGGAATTTTTGTCCGACAGCGGGAAAAACAGCGTATTGAGTGTTTTAGCGAAATTTGCAGCTAATTTTAGGGTTTTCAGCGGATTCTAGCGGATTTATGGCAATCTATGTTCCAGTAGCCTATGCGGAAAGGTTTTTTTTAACAGCTCGCCCATTTGTCTGGGACTTTTATGACAGTTTGGTCCGCGCGTTGAGTTCTGAAGGGTAAGGGTTGACAAGGGATGGAGCAGGCAACACAATAGTTTCGACTAAAGGTCTACGATTTTGAATAAAAGACCGTAATTGACAACAAATTCATAGTTGAGTGCTCAGTCGGTACCACAGTCCAGCCTTTTGCACGAGAGTGGGTCTCAATAGCGGTTCCCCCACCCCGTATTCCGTCCTCCTTGTTTGGTATAAATAGAAATTTTCTTTTTTCCCTCTTCCCTAGCCTTCGACCTCCAGCCTGGTATAAACGATCCTTGGAATATGTAGTTGATGGTACTGCATCTGAGCATGTGTAAGTATATGTTTTCTCATACGTCGTTATTTGCTGTATTCCATGTTTTATTTGCTGAAATGGCTCAGTTTTGCGACAAACTTTAAGGGAATTTTTTAGCGGTTTTTTTTAACATATACGGCGGTTTTTTAGCGGATTTCCAGGTCCCAAAATGGTCATAATCACCAGGAAAATAATAATGTCGATAATCTTTTTCTTATGCTGTCACCTAGAGCGGAAACGGCAGCTTCCGTCCACCTCACGTTGAGCTGAATCCATTTTATTCTGGTCCGAACACATGCACATTCATCATGTGGAGATGAGCACTCAGGTAAACGGATACGTAATGTCACTGGGCGAACACGAAAAGCAAAAGTATGGCAGTGCACAGCATGGTCACGCCAAGTACACTTTTCATTGTTGGCCTAGAATTAGTCTGAAACATAAGGAAATCATCCCAAGTACGATTATCGATCTAGGACCGCAGTTGTGTACTCGAATAGGAGATCAATAGATGAATCAGAAACTCGGCACTTGTTGGGGCGAATCGGGCGTAGTGGGCAACCAAGGCGTATAAGGCCACAATTTTCTGCCACGTGCGACCACTGGCGAACACTTTATCTGTGACCTGCTTAAGTCTGGTTATTTCAATTGATTTCACGTCAGCAATCAGTAAGAATTGTTTGTTCTTGAAAAACTTTTTTCACTGCCCGACGCATGTCCGATGCGTATTGACTAGGTGGTGGGCCAGCGTCACCAATGCTCCACAAAATCAAATCCCTGACAACTTGACTTGTTTCTCTGAACCAGCCATTCCCAGGGAGAACAAAGCTGGCAGTGATTTAAAGTGCTGCGACTTCGCTTTTGCAGTCGCTTAGCTGCTTGGATGTGCTTCAAAATATTCAAAACACACTACAGCACCTACAAAACCAACACCACGTATTATACCATACCAACAAAACATACTACGTGGTTTTCGTGACGCCATCGAAAAGATTAGTTTTGCTTGACTTTATCTGCTATGTTTTATAGTGTGATGTCGCTTAACCGTTGAGTGCACAGTCATGTGTTTAGATAAGGAGTAAAATAGCAATAGCAATAGCAATACTGCTTATCTCGAGAACTTCCTAGGATGGCCGTCACCAATCGATTGCCGCTGAGCACGATGTGCATCACATTGACCTATTCCCCCGCTTCGTCATTGTAGCCAATGATAAAGTCAAGTCCATCCCTAATAATCGTCCAGCCACCATCCATGACCGCCTGTCCGTCTTGAATACCCCGTTACAGAAGCTCCTCCTACTTCCTGTAAGTCGTCGTGAAATACGAACGAGAGCGTGTTGACCCGTTGTTGTTGCTGCGCATTCTCGTACGATCCATGCACGCACTGAATCTTGTGAGGGCCGAGCGGGGTATCGCCACAAGTAAACTCTAGGAACGATTGACCAACTTTATGGCTTTAGGTCAGATACTGCAACTGAGGATCCTGCTAACAGATTTTAGCCCCGATTCGGGTGACATTAGCGCCACGTACTGTATGGAGCAACTCGGGTGGATCGAGAAACATCGAAAATACGAAACAGATTCTGGCGGGTATCGTCCAGAAAGGTGAAGCCAAACAGCAGTTTGAAACAACCGAATCCTAAGAAGAAAGAAGACAACCATGGACTCGATAAGAATACCAAAATGATGAGTCCAGCTAGGCATAAAAAGTGAGATTCCGGATTCCAGATTTCAGGCAGTTAGCCCTTCAGATGTTTACTTCAGAACGGTGGCAGACAATGAGGCGGAAGAAGTGAAAGAAAACAAAGAAGCTGGTCTAGTGGTGACCCTGACCATTTCAGAAGACAAGGCCGATTTGCAAACACCGAAACCACCATTACGCAGGCGAGCACCATCGCCCGCTGCGACAGTCGTGGTAAGTCTCTTGCTTGCAGGGTGTTCTCGAGTCCATCCTGAAACAAGTCGTTTGCAGGTGCCGGCAAAAAAATTGATTCCAGTTTTGTCGTTTGGAACCAAGCAGAGGGCCTCGAGTCCCTCGTTTCCGATTTCTCGTTTGACACTTTCAAAAGCGCGGTGGTGTTGAGGCGCGTGTTCTCACAATCAAGTGAAGAAGCGCGTGTTCGTCTGCGCCAGCAACTAGCATCGGCAACGGCGAAACACGGGGTAAAAATTAAACATTTGCGGATCCTGTTATTTTCTTATGATTTTCGAGAGAGGGACTAGCCACAAACCAGCTCCGACCGATAAGACAATTATCGGTATTGGCCAGTAACCGATTACGCAATTATCACTCGATACAACTGATAATACAATAATTTTTTAACGTGTGAAAAATTTAAATTTTTGGGCGGGGGTAGGTCAACTCCTTGGGGTAGGTCGGGATCAGCTTTTCTCATAATCAGGATCGGAATTTTTTGCCTATGAACCTATTTTCCTCGCTAAAGCACACTCCAGTGATCTTAGTTTTTGAAAGCTTTTCCTCAGTCCGATTTTCGATCACCAGTATGAGGCTATAGCCGACAGTCGGTGCCGTTGCCTATTAATTATGTATATGCCTGGCAAAGTGGTTTACGGGTTGACAACGCAACATTATAAATAGGCAACGGCACCGACCGTCGGCCATAGCCTCAAAGTGATCGAAAATCGGTTTACGGACAGTTTACCACCAGCTATTTGCCCCCGCCGTTTCGCCCCCGCCACATTTTTTGGACCATGGACCATACGTATCAATCGCCGTTTCCAAAATGCTGGCCATGGCGGCTACTTCTTTATCCGTTTCCCACGCGTCCTCATCCATGCGGGCGGCCTTATATGCTTTTTTCGAATTCTTGATGTAATTTTCTGCATCGCCTTTCTCCAAATACTTGAACGGATTTTTCTGGTATTCTTTAACGATTGCCGCACGAATCGCCTTATGATGTTCTTCAGATCCACTTTCAATGTGCGAGAAGGCACGAAACAAGCAATTTCCATCGCCATTGATCATCCGACGTTCTTCGACTGGTTTTTGATTTCAGAGAAACTGTTTCGGCTTTTCCAAAAATGCGTTTCGCGCAACGATTAATGTGAATTGTTGGAAGCTTCAGCTGCTTGCATTTTTCTCGATGCCACTCGACTGATACTGAAGGCGAATTTATACTTAACTGCGGGTGAGGGCCGGGCGAAGGTGGCGGACGGGCGCGGGTCGGTTTCCAGGTTTATACTATCAGCGGGCAAGGGACGGGTGGGGGGCAGGCTGGAGCGAGGGCCGCCCGTAAAGGATTATTTGTCAACCCGTCGACGGGCCGCTTTGTCTGCAAAAAGCGGGACGAGTTTTGAATGTCGTGGGCCACGTGTTCGTGCCTCAGCTGCACAATGTTATGAATCTGTATGTAATTAAATTCAAATAGTAATGGTAGTAAAGCCATGGTCTGCATTGCAAGGTCCATCAAAATATTAGCTTGGAAAACTGTAATGCAAGGCCAAGAAAATTTCATTAGAAGAGCAGGAGTCCGGCCGCGTTTTCATCAAAACATCTCGGTTGTCAAAGTTGTATACACAGTATACACAATACCGCATAGTGTCAAATGCAGAGTGTCGCTGTTACCAAACTAGAAATACATTTTGCCTTGACTGTACCAGAAGTTTACGTAACCTGTTCGACTGATAACATTTATTGTATTTCTGGCATCCCCGAAACCTAAAAAGTTCGCGGCAGTCACTCATGTAATTCAAGAGATCAGTGGCCATCACTATCCAAAGAGCTAAAGCTCACAACGGCTTATGCAAGGCTCGAAGGTGCGCATGGCATGCATTGCCACATCTATTTTAGCGATTTTGACCAGAAAAACTTGTTCACGGGAGTCCGATAAAAAAAAGGTGCTAACAAATCAAACCTTCAACTAATCGCCTAAAAATTTGGAATTTTTCAAAATATTTCGCATCATGGCTAATACCGGTTTTATCAGCCAATAAAAGCATTCATTACCAGTTTATTGGCAGATACTGATTATGCCCAATTAGTCGGACATGAGAAAACTCCGCAATTCAATACCAAATGAGCCAAAACACCGCATTGAACTTATGGCCCTGATTATTGCTGCATTTCGGGCCTGGTTGGCTTTTTCTCAGACCCACCTACCCAGATCCCCAAGGTTTCAATAAAATCATCGCCATTCAGGAAACTCCGTTCCATCTGCAGAAATAAAAAAATTCACCCAGCTTGTTCATCTTATTTGCAAAAGCTTACATCCCAAAGGCCCTAACACAAAACCTCAATAAAGCAAAAACTGCAGTAAAACTCAACGAACTCAATCATTAAATTACGCGCAATCGCGACAAAATTTTAAATGTTGCTTGGGCTTCTGCGATGCTTAGAACACCAGTTAAATTTGCGAAAAAAACCTCAAATAACTTCACATCAGAGAACTACAATTTAGCTACCACACTGAAAAAACAGATTTCACATGGAAATTAATGCCTCAACATCGCCGATTTCCAAATCGCACGAACGTCGACTACGTAAAATTTAGACCTTCGCCAGGCAGCAAATTACGAACGGTTCTGTAAACACGTGCACCTCGAAAGCAGCAGCCTCGATGAATCATTTACAGTACGTGCGCAACCCCCTGCCATGCGCAACCCCCTACGTGACCGTTGAACTTCACTCCGTCCCAGTTGAACAAGATACTATGTAACTTTTTTGCTGGAAAATATGCATCGTGTCTCAAACGGATGAATTTTTTTTTATAAACAGAACATTTTAGAAATCCAAGGCGTTCGTGTGCACGCCTCCATAAGTCGGAGCCCGCTCAATGTACAAAGGGGTTAGGGCTTTTTTGGCGATTTTACAACTATACACATTACCATCCTGTTTGAGATATTTGAAACCACTGTTTTCTATCACAGTGCTTTGATTGGAAAATATGGCCTTCATGTAGTCGACTTTTTGAAGACGATTGATTTTTGTAGCGCCTTTACATTTCCGATCCGTCTGACCATCGCCACGTTAAAGGAAGTACGTTTTTGAAATTGGCGTCACGCAAGAGATGGCGGCTTGGTACTCGCATTTCCACCGTAGCGGCTCGCTAAAATGAGGGGTTTATTTACTGTATTCAGCGCTTTTATGCGGCTTATCACTTCTTCATCCCTATTCATAGGGTGCGCAGTTAGTACAGTGCATTATAGCCGATGCGGGGCAGTGCAATTCAGGCCAGTGTGGCGCAGTGTGGTCCCATTTGTATATAGATAGTGTGGGATACAGTACATCTACTTACAATTATTGCTCGTCCTTTATAGCTAAGATTTTCCTCTTAACCCGTAGGTACTCGTCTTTATGTGCTTTCAAGACGTGGTCATCCAGTTGTGAATAGCATCTGAAAAATAAACACGAATCTGAAAAGTGAGAATTTTAAAACTTGAACCTCGCTTCCGAAGTGACTGAACTCAACAGATTCGTGGAAAGCTAATAACTAGCCTAAACAGTTGCAGCCCCCACCATAGTTGGTTTCCCAGCACCCACTTACGGGTATCGACCAAGATAATGTGGACTCGCTCACCAAAAAATCGAATGGCGTATCAGCTGCGGGGTTGATAGATGAGTTGGCCAAGTTAATGGACGTATACTTCTCGCCATTCATTAGGTCGAGCACCGTATTTGACGCGGATGACTGGTCCGCATTGACTCCTTCTTCCGCATCCATGAGACTGCACAACGCGTCCAACAATTCGCAGGCTTTGGAACGCTGCACAGACTCGGTTTATTCCCGTCTCCGTCTCCATCCACATCCCCTTCCATGACCACTGTCGGTATTTGTTCCCTATCTTGCAGCGCGCAGTCTTCTCGCTTGGTGTCATCAAATTCGTATCAAATTCCTATTCCAACTGGCAGATCGAGCATAAACACGGAAGGATAAGGGCTGAAAAACAGAACATTGTGGTGAAGTGGAACAGAATGCTGATAAAAAAGTAAGAAAAAGAAAATGGAATAAACTTGCGAATTGGCATCGAAACCGAAAATATTTTGCACGAGTTTCCCACAGGGAACGGTCGTTTTTCCACGCTCCTGGTAACGTGTAAAAATAATGGAGGGTCTGAAAATAATTGTTTAGAATTCCATTGTTTCTGTCGTTTTAGCCCGCTTTTCTAAGACACCAATACTTATCCAGCTACAAGATTTTTTCTCAACAGATCGTATAAGTCCGAATTTTTTTTGTTGAATGTTCGAATCGTGGTAAAAGGCTTTTCGAACGATACCTTACGCATCATGTTTTCGAAGCTCAAACCTAAAAATTAATTGTATGACGCGAAGACGAGCATTAGACCTAATCAATTGGTCTGTAGACTAAAATACCAAACGTTCTGACCCAATAAGCTGATAAAGCCACCCTTTACACAGTCAATCTTGTTTTCTCGCCAATAATTGAACAAATTCTGTACTGCCATCATTAAACTCGTTACGTCGGCCTATATCAAAAATTCGCAGCGATAAAAGACACTTCATAAGACATATCCCTTAGCTAAAAAGGTAAAAAAAACCCGGGGCATACTAACCTTATTGTAAATTTCCAGCAGATGTCCCAAATTACATATACCCGTTTTCCGCCAAAATTTTTGAATTTGTTCGTATTCTTCGGAAGAAACGATTTTATTCTTGAGCCAAGAGTTCCGACATTCTCGAGCGGGGATCTTAATTTCGCAGAGTCGATCGATGGTTACCCATTCGTAGGGAAAATAATTCAACTTGCCTTTGTCTTCGGGCACATTCCAACTTTTCACAAATCGACTCAAGGGCATGGGCGCAGTGCAGAACATGGCGTCGAGAAATATCAAGTTGGGACAATAAATCGCCTTCATGCTTTGATTTCTTTCGATCACTAACATGGGCGATGAGTTGAACTTGCTACGACCACCCTGCTTCGTCAATGATTGGTATGATTGCGATTGAAGCGGAGGCAAAAGATATTTCTTGATACAAAGCAAATCGAAAGCTGATTTGTAAAGGGTTTAAAAAGGTCTTACAAATGGGTGAGTTATCTGAGTAATTTCACTCAAACTTTTGAATCAAAATTAAAAAGAACTTACGAAATATATCCGAGAACTAATAGTTGGTTGAGAAAATTTTCGAGCTTATCTTAAAGACAAGAACATAGTTTGAACGTCTTGCCAGTCATCCGCATATTTTCAATCTCGTTATCTTCAAAACCTCGAGCCTTGAGCAAAGGTTGCGCCTAGCAATGATTCTGGATCGATCAGATGCAATTTTCTGTTCCTTCTTTTCCTTTTCGATTTTTTTTACGTAAAGCCAATTCGTACTGCTTGTAAGCAGATTCGAAAAATTTGATCTTCTTTTTCAAATCGCGTAAATAGGGCCAGAGACGAGCCTTCGTTAGACATCTAGCTGCCGAAGATTCTGTGAACTAATAATTAATAAGATGATCCACCAGAACTTTGGCGCCTTTAGCGGGATCTTGGGTGTCGATGTTAAGCACGAATTGAGGCTGACCAAATCCGGAAAAATTACCTTGCACGCACAATGATAAAGGGACTTGCTCGTACAGCATGACCAATCGACGGGACTCGAACCCGAGGATGCCCACGACACAGCTGTGATCAGAGTACACCGCAGTTCCATTCACCAATGATGAAATAACATCCCGTAAGAATTCACTCGACGAGAGGGCGTTTTGCACTAAATTAATCGAATCCTTCTATGCCAACATTGCCAGGGATGCAGACGAGTGCTCATTGCTGGCGAAAAAATATTCAGTCGTCACAATCGAGAATCAGTCGTTATGATCACTCGACGACTTTTGCACAAATAAAAGTAATTGGAAATCCACACTATGCACGTCCAATTTTGTCTCTCGTCTAAGCAATGATGAGGCGCAAATTAGATTTTCCCGTAATTTTTCATCGGACATTTTAAATATCGTTTTATGAGCATTCTGAATACTAATTATTTTACCGCTTCGATTCCTCCCTACTCGTACATCCGACTTGGATCGTAGAGGAAAAAGAGTCCGAATACGAACATTATAATCTTTCGTTCGATTTGATGGAAATTTCTTTCCAAAAATTTGTTCAAGGGATCTTCTAAATTCTTTGGGTTGTATTCATCTTGTGTTACGTGATCA
>JASANH010001203.1:0-20405 GCA_030248295.1 Mesodorylaimus sp. YZB2_4 | reverse complement strand
TGTCAGTTTCAATTAACTGTATCAACGCTAGTAACGTTATACGCAGACAAGGAATTTCCAAACGCCGCTCATCTTGGAGGCTACACGACTTTACGTGTCACGCTGTTCTGTTGGAGCCCGAGTACTTTAGATTCGATGCCAGGATATTGAAAAAAGAAGTACTGTTCATTTCAATGCACTCACACACATAGTAAATGCAAGCTAGAAATTCTGCCTCTTTTTCATCTACCTCTATTCAGGGTCGCAAGAGTTATCCTCTCCCCGCCTCTTTAGTCCCAAAATTAAACTTAATGTTGTGTGTCACTCAACAGAAATGCGCCCCGCGTACTGAACTGCACCATTCTTTAAACACAAAACAGAACGATATGCCCCCATGTCTGTCACCCCCATCCATAAAAACTGCACAAAAGGCAAGCGAGACCCGATTGCTGCGCTGGCCTAAGTAAATCTTGTAAAACATAATTTTATGGCAAAATATGTCAGCAGAGCGACGAACAAAGAGTGCGCGACATATTCGTCTTTGTATCCCTTTCTCTTCGATCCAAGTTTTTTTTCTTCCCCGATCGTCTCTATTCGTGCCAGGTAGACATCGGGCGAGGCCATATAGAGCATGAGCAAAATGAGAATAATCACTGTACAATCTTGTAAACATCCACTTATTTTGATTTTGATAGCATCACATTCTGGAAGCGGTATGTAAATAGATGACGTACCTCTGACTACTTTGTGAAAAACTTTTCTTTTAGCTCTCACTGTTGTGAAACGACCGCCTGATGTGAATTGTGATTTTCAAACAGACACATGTAGTTGGAGGAATGGGAATAATGGTCTCGAAGATGATATCGATTGGAAAATCACTGATCGAGTGGTAACTGATATTATCAATAGCGTTCCCAGAGAACCGTCTGGCTTAGGTAAGTGCGGGAATATATTAGTACACAGTATTTGTCAGGGATAAAACTCAACTTATAACGTATCTTGGCCCTGCTAGTCGTGGGTTTTTCGAAAACATTTATTCACAAAAACAATTTTCGAAAACTTTGGGGCACTTTGTGCTTTTTGTGCTGGGTTGACTTGCAAGTTATGAAGGCACTAGTGGGGAATACAACTTGTTGCAATGTTCCGCTCTGTTAGCTATATCCGAAAATTATGTGGTCTGCCAATTGAGCGGTGAGATTTCATCGTTACTGTAGTTTGAAAAGTTGGCGCCTGATTTGTTCTTCTCTTTGGGTTTAGGAAATCGATAATGTACTCTAGCTGTCGCTGTGAACCTAAGTGTTCGAGAGGCTAGAAACTCTAGCAGATGGGCCACTTGGCGTGCTTGGCAGGGACTTCATCTTGGTGCCCCAGAAGGTGCTTCTGAAGCTGTAAATAGTTCTAATGCTGATAGATTGTCCGGAGCTTAAATAAGACCGGGCATCTGAGAATATATTATGGGGGAATGGTTGAATGGGCTAACGAGAATCCAGCAGGGCGAGGGCCATAAGCCTCGCTAAAAATGACAAAGCTACCAGAAAATTTTTAGTCCGCAAAAAGGGGAGCTTGATGATCTTGCAAAATAACTTGCCCGAGAACAAGGTGACCCATGCCTTCACTTTATTACAGAGGGAACAAAATTAAGTTTTTTAAAAAGGTGCTTTAAAACAATTTTTGAGCTCTGTGACATTTTATTTGATCATTTTAAAGGTTTAGGCTGGACCAGAACTGACATTTTACGTTTTCTTGCACAAACATCTCCAAGCTCACCAGAAAAAGGCGTTTGAACCACTACCAGGCTAATCAGTTCGTACCAATGAAATCAAGGCAGAAAACGACTTCCCCATCGGTTGAGAATTAAAAGATGCGTGTAGCTGAAAATACTGTAGATAAAATATAGGCTAGAGTTGTCTTCATATGCACTTGTCTCCAACTGCTGGTGTCGGCAATCTTGGTACTTGCTATTAAGAAAGGAGCGGAAGATTTGATGTTTCCAGCTACGTGTTGCTAGCCACAGACGAAAAAACATCGCCAGCCGTTACAGTAAGTCGAACTTTACAAAACTAAAAATTGTAATATGTCAATAGGTGCAAAGAAAGTCTTGGCGCAAAATAATATGGGCGTCTCGCCGACTGGTCATCAGTGGTCAGCGCCTGAGGTCCGACAAATTTTTAAATTTTTGTGTGGTCAGAAGCCTGAATTTTGAGAAAAAAAGCGGTGTTGTTTCCAAACTCGGTTTCCGTCTTTTGGGCTCCGAGTTCAAGCTTCCAACACTCGGGTTTTGAAATCTTTCCAGAAATCTAGCAGGTGAATTTCACAAAATCCCAGGACGTTAAGGAGGTTTTAGGAGCCACTGCTGACCAATTGCCTAGACGCCTATGAAATTTTGCAGGGAGCTAGCACTGGCATCTGGGAACAAACGCCATTTTTGTGGTTTTGTCAAGTTTTACTCGCCGTTCGATTTGCTTCAAACGTGATCTCCAAGGAAATAATGTTAGGAAAATTGATAGTACGTTGATTTTCTCAGTCCCAGCCTCGTTTTATATTGGATAATGTATGGGTCAATTTCGTGGCAACTCACTACTTTAACGCTGGAGCCCATGTTCTCAATCCAGGAAAGACCTTTTGGCTTCACATAAACGATATGAATCAGGGGATTCCTTATGGGCCCATGTGGACTTGCGTGAAACAATATGGTCCCTCAGTTACGACATCGGGAAATACATATTTAGGAAGCCATAATTTTAGTAGTATTGTTTATGGAACGACTATCTAAGAACAGTGTAAGCAGCCCCAAAAAACCTTGAATTCATCTCTGTTTTGGATGGTTTATTTAGCTGAGAAGGATTTGAATGCCACTTATTCTTGAATGGTTTTGATAGCGAGCATCTTCTCTCAATTCAGTAGACTTATTTGCTTACATCGGCCGCTCTTCAGTGCCAGCAGTCAACAGACCCTTGGATCGACAATCCCAAACAGCCCTCCTGATAAGTGACATTATCAACTGCCAGTACAGCAGTGGTAGACTGCAGCTGCAAGTTTGGAAAGCAGCCATTGGCGGTGAGCTTGACATTTGCATTCGCGTTCTAGCAAAACCAAATGGCCGATCTTTGTGCTTTACCGCCCTGGAAGGATTCACTGGAACGGGGTGGCGACGGGTGGTTGTACGAGTGCCACCAGTCACAGCTCCTTTTCAGGTGCTTCTTTGATGGTTTTTGAGTCGGCTTATTTTTTTGAACTCTGCTGAGAATTTCAGATTGTTTTGTTCAGATTCGAACATTAGCTGACATCTTGGCAATCGACCAGATCGAGTACGACCGGCCTAATCTATGCGGTGGGTAGTCCAGTAATCAGCCGCATTGACACCATTTGGCTACGCATACCCTCATCCGCTTATAAGAATCACCTTCTTGTGTTTTTTAGTAGACACTTCCACTTTTTCGGAAAATTCTGAGTCTGTACCAAGTGAGAGCGACCTAATTCAAGACGACACCGTTATTTCATTATTTCTCACCTCGAACCCTCCTCCCGCGCCCTCCACTTCTTTTCCTGACGTACACTTGTCATCTTTAATAAAAATCCAATCAAATTATCCGCCAATCGATGTTCGAGAGTATCAGCCAACCGAATCAAAGTGCTACCAAGCTGAATGCGATTTCGAAAGGGATTACTGTAGTTTCTATACTTTTAAGAGCCAGCAAGCGCCATTTGCAGTATTACGGCGCCAGTGCGGCTAATTTGCACGATACCCAAATTTAACTGGCGCAAGTAGTGGCAAGTGCTCAATGGTAATGACCTCCATGAAAAACATTGCAGCTGTGGCTGTCCTAAGCACAAAGACATTCTTTCTCTACGAGCCTAGTCGCCTGCAATTCTCCTACTTGGCACCTTCAGCGATAGGACTTATAGCCAAAGAGAAAGAAACAGCTGCTTCAAAAGTAACCACTAAGAAAATTGAGCGATCTCAGTGAAGTAGGTTTGTGTTGATCAAATAAACCATTGTATTTGGGATTCGTTCGATGAGAAGCAGTCACCTGGAAAAACTGAAGATGGGACTCAAAATGATGGATGGCGTAGGAAAACCATTTATTTAGCACCTGGTAAAAGACAGGTGCTCTTCATTTTCGAGCTAGTCCGACGAGGGACTTTCTTGGCAATAGATAATGTGAGCCTGAGAAAGATTAATGGAGGGAAGGATGAAATCGCCTTTTGTTCTTTGTATGACTGATTAAGGATGCTTCATAAAACTTGACACATGTTCATGATTTTACTGTAAGTTGAAGATTATCTACTAAAGCAGACTAGCGTGATCAGAAAAATATTCATCATTCCTGATTTCTGTTTTGTCCAGTACGAATGGTGCAATGCCTTGTCTTTCGATGTGCGACGAAAGCGAAATCAAAAACCCGAAAGAAACAACGATTATCGTGAGAGTCTCTGGAAAATATAAATAAGAACAAAAAACTAAATCGATAGAATATTTTCGGAAACTTCGCGTTTCTGCTCTTTCAAATCGAACTGCCTTTAAATTAAAGAATGACCTAAAAATTTTCCTATTAAATGCACGTCCACTAACATTTTCTATTCACACACTCCCCAGTACTGTATGTTAGAACAATTCATGAAAGCATTATCTTTGATTGAGCACATCATCCCAAAAAATGCGTGGAAAAACCATTCCTACAGTGAAAATATTTGAGCGCACAACGCTAAACTTGAAGGGGCATATTGTTCGTGCTAAAACAGGCTATTCCACCCGATTGAACATAAACAATTACTTCTGACTCTCTTCCACGGGTCTAGTAGATGGCTTATTGCATGCTGGGCGCACATAAGTGGTCATGGCTGCACCTGCCGGGTTTGTACCCGTCGTTCGGTGTACGGTTTGAGATTTCCATGGCAGTCGACTTCGAATTTCCGATCCGAACGTCAAATACAGGAATGGACTGATGCAGCTGTTGAGATTGACGAAGAAATTTAAAACCATTTCGCTCGGCTCGTTGGTGGCCCAGAAGAGGAAAATCCAAAAGAATATTTGATACGCTATTAAAACTGAGGAGATGAGACCGAATTGGAACATGAGTTTGGATTCCTTGGCTCGTCGTTTTCGATCATCTTCCGATTGCAAGCTGGTTCCGACGCGACGTTGGATTCTCCGATGTTGGATATAAATCATGACATATATCAGAGCCACACCCAAACATATGCTGTTGCAAATTGTGGCATTGAAATTTAGTGCGAAATCCTTGCACCCGCCTTCGTAACATACAAACAACCAAGCGTAATTAAAATCGTAATAACAGTTGCACCCGTACATAACTGAGGGCATGAAAAAACAAAAAATAAAACAAAATCCAATCAGCATATAAATCCGTTTTTGACTAAAAACGCGTTTGTAAGTCTCAAAGTGACACACAGCTACGTAACGATTGACTGCTATGACCAACATTAAAGGGGCGATGGCCCAAAATGACACATCTGCAAAGTAACCGCACGAATTGAGGAACCATTTCGGGGTGTCCTCGAGACCATAGAACACGGCGGGCAGGGCGCACACCAATTCTGTGAATAAGTGAACACAATCTGGGACGGCCAGTGCTACAGCCAAGGTGTAGAAAGTGTTGGAAAAAGTGGTTTTACGATAACGCAAGATCGTGAAACACACAAAAAAGTTGGCTATGATACCAGCTGTGCAGAAAAAGTATTCGACTGTAGCCACTATGATGTCGACGTGGCGTGGAATGGCACGATCAGTCGAGTTGGTCATGTTCGGCGCATCTTAAATCAGGGATGGTTGGAAAAAGCAGCCTTCAAGATTTAGTTAGGCTTAGGTACGTAGCTCGCCATTTCGAAGTGGCTTTACTGCAGTAACATTGCCGTAGTTTGTGTTTACATGTGTTTTTCTAGCTTAATATTTAGCAATTGTTACAATTTTACACCGCCATTTCCAACTTCTCAACAGTAATATGTGTTACCCGGAGCTAACAAGAGGAATAATAGAAAACGCAAACACTCCGAAATAGATGCACTGACGCCTGCCGCTGTCTAACCTTTCGCTTTTTCATTCTTTGTATTTCTAACAAAAATATAACTTTTTTATGTATAACTGATTCGGCCTAATCGCAAGATCTGAAATAGAGTAAGGAATGATAAGTAAGTTCAGGTTTTCTCGATCATATGGTTAAGGGGCACAAAGGTATGATGATGAAGGCCTTCGATACGCACTTAAGCACTGATTTCAAGAATTCTTTTCCAAGAAATTATAATTTTCGTTAAGGACGATTCTTCCATAGATGGTCGGACGTTAACATGAAAGATAGCATGGTGACATAGGGAAGGCCCCGACGGAGAAGTGTAGAAATTCTGTGTCGAAGGTCTCGGCTTTGCTTATTTGCAATTCAAAAGGCTTATTATTTCTTTTCGAAAAGTGCTCCCAGATTTATTCTTTTACTCATGGCTATTTTAGATCTATTTCTCGAAAGGAGAAACGATTCGGACATCAATCAGGAAATGTAGTTACAGTATTTAATAAGGAGATATTTTCGAGTGAGCGACATAACAATTATTATAAAATAGGCCCATAGTTAATCACATTAAGAGGAAAGCACCCTGGCACACACAACAATGTTTAATTAACTCCAGTGTCGATCAGTCATAATAATGAAGAAAAATGTGATTATCTCTTTTCAACTGCTTTGATCGATGGGAGCCCTGTCTTCCTATCGTGGGCGCAAGCTCCCAAGTTATCCCCAGATATCCCATTACGGGTTAAACTATATACAACACTTTTCAGCTGCCAAAAATTCAAATATGGACATAACATTCACAAAAGTTGTCTGGGCGCTATCACCAATGACTTCCTGATCTTTGATCGTCAGCTAAAGATCCACGAGATTTAGCTCTTTACAGAAGATTATTAAAATTAAAAAAAATTGTTAACTTTGACCGAGCGCATGTGCGCTGTCGAGGAAAGAAAACACTCTACATGAAGACAACAGAAATTTTTCCTGTTGTCACCCTGCAATCATTTCTCAATTGAGAAAAAGAAGCATTTAAAAAGAAGTCTGACCTTGATGAAAGTTCATGAAGACAGCTGGGCTCATGGGGCTGACGGAGGAAATATTTACCTCTTCTTCTTCTCCTAATCTCAAGGAAACAGATGACAAGAAAACTGAACATATCCTGCTTGAGTGAAATATTGGAGAAAAATATGACGCGGACTGGCGAACTGACCACAAATATCTGGCTGCTGTTTGTCTGGTTGTACCAAGAAGTTCCGCGAAGTTGCAAAAAGCGATTAATTTTGATGGGAAAACCCACATGTTGGGTGGGCACCATATTCTCCCACGATCAGCCATGAGATAATTGTCAGATGCGAAAGATAAATGATAATTTTGGAAAAGGTTGAAAGGCTGGAAAACATTGATTTAATTTAACCTCCCGCCTTTTATTAGAGTTTTCATCAGGTTACCATCTGGCAAATGCTGCACAGTACGCGCGCCAATCTCGGCTTGGCAAGAACCCACACAGACGTAAGTTTTAATAATTAAAATAAATTCGAAAGGAGAATAATAATATGTAAGTAGTTCAGCAAATAATACAAGTCATGCTCGTGAATCGAAGAAATCCCAAAAATTTTTCCGCTTTGAGGAATTGTATGTGGGCAGGGTTTTATATTTTACGAAAAGAGGCTGGAAATTTATAAGACGCCACAGAAAATCTTCACTGGGCTTTTAGACAGACAAAACGGCTTGCCAAAAGATCCAGAACAATCTACTTCTCGGAAAAAGGTTCCTGAAAATCTCGTCAACCTGAATTCCGAACTTTCGTTGTGGCTTATAGAAGATTGGTTCTGGGTGACCTGGCGTTGCAATAAAATAGATGGCAGAGAGTTTTCCAGGTGTTCTTGACGCGATTGGCTTAACAAGATACGTTCTGTGCAGTCTTTAAAAAGCAGCAAAACTAACGATAAGCATGAACGGAACTAGGATAAAAGTGCAGTTAATCCGTGGAAACAGATCTTTAAACATTGGATAGACGGCAGGAATCCCCCGCGTGGGCTAACAGATATTTAGTGAGCTGCTCCTTATGATAAGTTGCTCATCTCTGATTTTTGCTTTCGCACAAGACAAAAAATATATGTGACAGGTATTATAGTTCCTGGCGCCACACACATGCTAACGACATTTTAGAGCAAACTACCTTTCATATTCTGTTGCTACTCGTAGGCAAGCAAATATGAAGCATCAAAATGAGTCTCAATGAGCAGGGTGAAAGCTCTTTTAATGCTTTCTTTTCGCTTCAGTCAGCTCGCACTCTACGCAAAGCGAACAAGAACAGCTGATAGATTATATGGCGGTCGATAAAAAGAAAGGCCCTTCCCGCCTAGATTTTTTCAGAAGAACTAGACGAGTTCAGGACGAGTACAGGAAGCAAAAAGTCTGAAGGAAAAGCGCAAGAATAATTTAAGGCAGGCACTTCCGGACAGATTTCTTGTCTGATTTTTTAATGTTAACACCAAGTTTTGCAACTCGAAACTCGACCATTCACCTCAGTGTGTATTCGGTTCAGTTGGTTCAGTTGTTGTTGAGTGTGTTCAGAAACGTTTCGCGCATTTTGAGGAAGCAACGAAGAATTAGGTCCCAGAAAGGACTCTTGGAATAGTAATGAGGCTTGAAAAAACTCAGTGGGCGATGAGAATGAGGAAAAATTACAGAAAACCGTTTAATTCGCTATGAAAGTCCGATATGCATTAACTCGTTGTACATGATAGCGTTCACATTGGCGGTAAAGGCGACAGGGCTCGCCATAAAATTTTTTAAGACATAGTCACAGAAATTTTTTTTGACTAGTAGGTAACGCCAAAAGAATTCTAAAGTTGGTGGTCTTTTATTCGCATTTCATGTTTAGGTACCAGTCCTAAATTCGTCTGGCGCCCCACCGCACGATTTCTGGCTTAAATTATTTCTTACTACACATTATTTAAGAACTTTACAGCCTGATTTCCTCGATCTGTTCCTAGGGAAGCCAAAATCGGTTGTCATCGAAGTTTATTAACCTTTCACTAGCTTTTATCAGGAGTCTTAATTCTCTTCTCTGTCCATCACAAACAATTTTTGTAGCGCCCCTCTTACGTCTACTATGAAGTTTTCAATTGTCGATAATAATTGTGCTCCTCAAAGAAATATTTAGCCTTTAAACCTACACATATGAGCTAATGTTTCAGGATCTAAAGTGCTGCATATAAAATGTGCAGCAGGAAAAAGGAAAGGAAAAATCAGCTACTGGACAAGCTAAGGCAGAATGAAACACTGGAAGGCTGCAAAAAAAGTTATCAGGTATATAGATACAATCTAGATACGTATGTCGATCCTCTTATTGAGTTTCTTCTAATATTTTCATGCTTTAGTAGCTGCATACAAATAAGTGCATGAGCAAAATAATCGGAAGGAGGCAGTGGCCGTAATTTCACTCCCACAAAATAATGCACTCTTTCCCCTTTTAGCCAGGTGTCGAAACTTTCGTGCGCATGTTCTATGCAAAAACCTTTATCATAGTGGTCGCCTATCCTTCGAAGACAGAACCCACAGGTCACACAGTACCCACTGAGCAGATGAGATTTCGGATCGAAGGTTTTGTTGAAAAATCAGACAATAGAGCTGCCAACAGAGCGCGCTGGAAAATTACGGGTTATTGAGATCCGCCGAGATATATGCTGCTTCTGACATCATGATTGATCGGTTCGTTTTTCATTTAAGCAGCGGTGAAAGGTCAAAACACGAGGCCTGACCGCTTCAATACGTATGTTGGGTGAAAAACTGACGGATGCTATTTCTTTATCGATATTTGACTTTATGGAATATTATCATCAATCCCGGAGGTTTTGTTTCCTGGGTTACCCCATAAAAAATTCATAAGCTTTCGAAATGAAAGACACTCGTGAAATGTCTGCTACCCAATCTTTTGAGGAAGCATCTAGCTAGAGAGGTGCCGTACCACACAAGCGCGCAGCACTCGAAAAACCCAAACAGGACATTTGCGCCTTAAAATCAAATTTGTACAACAAATTGTTTTGTCCCGCTGTTTTCAGAAGTCCCCCTGATTTCAGAAGTTCATATCGAGAAGTGTCTAATCGTAGATATTGAGCGAGCTCAAAAATTTGCCGTCTGGTCAATACCCAACAATTGGACTAGTTCATATGAAGACGCATTGCACCAGCATTATCTGCCTACTTTACTATAGCGTCGGAGCAACTTTGCGATCCACTCCTGATGATGATCACGATAGTAATCAGAATTCTTGTCGAGAATTGGCCGATAATTTAGCTGTCAGTGACCCCGTCAAAAAATGCTGCTATCAACGAGTCTGGCCAAAATCTTTCTGTCAATGACGCAGTCGAAAATTCTTCGTTCTAGGATGCCAGCACATTCAATTTCCGAAGATTCTGATGACCTTGATGCCGGCGATCAAGAATCCATCCCGATGGCAAGAAAACGGTGAGCTAACATGCAAGGCTGGCAACGTAATAAATTAAAAAAGGATGAAGTTGCAGGTAGCTTAGCATTGAAGCAAGACAGTTTTAATTTTTTTGATTTTGATGACCTGGTTTTTTTCAGGCGTGCAAACTGCCACTCACATAACAAAGAAAAAGCCCCAACCTCACGTGCGTACCTGCCTGCAAACGAAAAACTTTGATTGCTCTGTCAATGTGCTAAAAAATTTACGGAAGAAGAAGAGGAGAAAGTTTTCAAGCAATACAATGCCTTATTGTCGGCTTCCACTCGAAATTAATATCTCCAACGTCCAGCAACCAAAAATGAGAAAAACCGAGACCTCAGTGTTTATTTCATCAAGAAGAAGGTCGAAATTAAAAGATGGAGTCGGTCAAAGTAAGCCAGAACGCTTTCCTCTGCCTCCATGGAATCAGGGGGTTAAAAAAGGTTTAATCGGCATAATCGTCCAAATCGAACGCCAGAGGAAGCATTGAACATGGTTCACGAATTCATCGAGAACTTGCATGCCCGTCATAGCCATTACTCGAGGAGAAATAATAACCATCGGAAGTATTTGGAGCACATTTGACAATCGCCGCTCTCCATCAGCAATTTTTAGAACAGCATCCGGAATGTGTCAAATTAGCGGCCAAGGTGGAATCAGAAAAGCTGAAAGTCTAAAAGGAGGAACATTGTGAAATCGCAAAATTATTTCATCTCGAGATCAAGGAAATGAAAAACTTCTTGCCTAGAAATCCCTGATCATTTCGCGATTTACGTTGATTATGAAAAAATTTGGCACCCATTTACGGGCATTGGAGCTGAATATTACACGCGGCAGTTATGGCTGCACAACTTCTGCATCAACGACTTGATGAAAAATGATTCGAAAATGTTCGTATACGCAGAGCATCATCCAAAAAAGCAACGAATTATGTCATTCCGATTTTGGACTGGTACATTAACTTCTTGATAACGTGATATAACACTGGAATTGGGTAAAGTACAGGCCAGGTATGGCTTAATACCACTATGAACAGTCCACAGTTGCGGGTCCGATTTCAGTAGCTAGCCGAAATCTTTCTAGCTCTATTACTTAAGAGCAGTCAAGACCGACTTGGGAACTTCTTACACTGGGCCTTTCTACATGAAGACGCGCCTTAGTGACTGCGACTGAAAACCTTGGCAGGTGAATCGTGATTATAGCATGACAATTTACGCCCCATTTCCACGAGTGCTTTTTTTGCGCTTCCGGATTCTATCTGATCGGAGCAGATGTTTTAACAAAATCCGAGTAAAAACCTTTTTGCGAAAAAATTCTAGGGGTCCACTATAGAAAAAGGTGTCTGTGGCGTCAATGGATTATTCACAAAAGGGGTCTACTGGCGATTGAGGACAGAGACGACCAGGATATACTGCAAACATGTTGTTAGCATCGGTATTTTTTAACTCACAGAGGCATCCGAGACTGTACTGTACTTTGCATTTTACAAAAAGGCAACTGTGCAGTATTTATCACCGCATTATACAAAGATCTTCAAAAGAGAAAGCCGCAGGATGACGATCATAGCGTTCGCACACAATGGAGGTGAGGTCTCTTAGATCTTATCCTTTAGTGAGAACTAGATCGTCTTATCAGCCGCCAGTGTCAACCAGTTCAAAGCCTCGGATTGCAAAGATTGGATGGCCTTGATTGCAAGAGAATGCTTTGGTGAGAGTTAGCTTCGTGGAAAACTAGCTCCGTAATAGATATGTGTAAGAAATGAGAACTATCAAACTGTGAACAATAAGGTTCAGGCAGTTGAATGAAAGAATAAACATTAGAAACACCAAGTTTCAATACACTGTGCTGTACCAGCTGGACCGACAGAATGTTGTGAATGTTATGCTAAGCGAAATGTAATCTCGGGATGGCGGTCACTTATTGGATTTGTAGATGATTCTTCATGCAGATGTGTTAACAGATAATTGTTGCAGTAGTGCGGATTCAGACTGTACTATTCAATTTTCTTTCGTTTCTCAAATATAGGGTTTTTTACTGACGCAAACTAAAAAGACAAAGCATTTGCATGAGTTATTGACATTGATAGGTAAACCATAACTTACACACCCTGCACCGACCACAACTTGATATAGAAGTGCGAACAAAATCAGACTGCTGACTAACCACAAAAATAACTCTGTACATCTCGCGATGAAGAGCTTCGGCCAGAGTGTTTAACTGCTGTAGAGTATTGTACATTTAAAAAGTGAATGACAAAACATATTCTACTCTTCACATAAACAACTATAAAACTGAAAAAAACTACTTCTGACTCTCCTCCACTGGCCTACTCGATGGTTTGCTGAACGCAGGGCGCACATGTGTGGTTATAGGCCCGACTTGTGGGCTTGTACCCGTCATTCGGTGCACAGACTGGGATTTCCATGGCAGTCGACTTCGAATTTCCGATCCGAACGTCAAATACAGGAATGGACTGATGCAGCTGTTGAGATTGACGAAGAAATTCAAAACCATTTCGCTCGGCTCGTTGGTGGCCCAGAAGAGGAAAATCCAAAAGAATATTTGATACGCTATTAAAACTGAGGATATGAGACCGAATTGGAACATGAGTTTGGATTCCTTGGCTCGTCGTTTTCGATCATCTTCCGATTGCAAGCTGGTTCCGACGCGACGTTGGATTCTCCGATGTTGGATATAGATCATGACATATATCAGAGCCACGCCCAGACATATGCTGTTGCAAATTGTGGCATTGAAATTCAGTGCGAAATCCTTGCACCCGCCTTCGTAACATACAAACAACCAGGCGTAATTGAAATCGTAATAACATTTGCACCCGTACATAACTGAGGGCATGAAAAAACAAAAAATAAAACAAAATCCAATTAGCATATAAATCCGTTTTTGACTAAAAACGCGTTTGTAAGTCTCAAAGTGACACACAGCCACGTAACGATTGACTGCTATGACCAACATTAAAGGGGCGATGGCCCAAAATGACACATCTGCAAAGTAACCGCACGAATTGAGGAACCATTTCGGGGTGTCCTCGAGACCATAGAACACGGCGGGCAGGGCGCACACCAATTCTGTGAATAAGTGAACACAGTCCGGGACGGCCAGTGCTACAGCCAAAGTATAGAAAGTGTTGGAAAAAGTGGTTTTACGATAACGCAAGATCGTGAAACACACAAAAAAGTTGGCTATGATACCAGCTGTGCAGAAAAAGTATTCGACTGTAGCCACTATTATGTCGACGTGCCGCGGGATTGCGCGAGTTGTCGAGTTGTACATGTTATTTGTGATCTGAAGTAAAAGTAAAAATTAGATCGTAATAAATATGAGTTATTGCATCTCTCGCAAAGCTGCGGAAGCATGTAGGTGGGGTTCTTAGGTAGATGATAAGATAGCCACACTACTGCGCCCATTCGCTTTCATTAACTGAGATATCGCTGAAGAAGCGGAGTAGAAGCGAAGTATTCCTTCGCAGGTTTCTGGTTGTTGCTGGTGGTATTCATAAAAGATGGCTTTGGCGAGGTCCTTACAAGCGGATATTCATGATGTTGACATTTGTAAGAACCGCGCGCCGCAATGAACTTTTTTGTGACAGTTTAAAAATTAGCGGAGATATCTTTTCAAGAAACAAGAATGGAATGCAAGATCATTATGTACGTTTTGCTAAATCAGTTTGACCCCCTTTCCCAATGCAGTCATCAAATACTGGTCAAAGCTACAGAGCGAAAAATATTTCGACATTGGTGCGTTCCCTCCCCCCCCCCCCCCCCCCCCACGTCCCACAATAGTCTCTAAACAAAGCTAGAAATATAAAGATCCCCTGCTTTTAAAAAATAGGTCACGGTAGAAGCGTGATTATAAAAACAAATATGAGCTAATGAACAAGACTAGGTAAAAACGGCTACTGGCAATCTGAATGTTTCTAACATATAAGTCACAATCAATAATCGGTCGCTTAAGATCGCGAGAGCACTCGTTAAAAAAATCGGTCCAAAGAGGTCCTCAACGTAGTGTTAATCAGCGCATGCTTCAAACTGCTGCAAAATTAGACGGACAATTTGCTTTTTGCTATGAATGAGGTAATAAAATATAACTGCGAGCCTTGCTAGAACTAGCTGCTTGCTAGGGCTTTACGATTTACGAAGCGCATAAGCTTAATTTCGCTATTCATCATTTAGACGTTTAGACAAGACATTTAGATAAGAAAAACCATTTAGACGAATTATGCCCAGAAACATATCATGCAAATAAAGGTCGAATGAGGCGACGGTCCTACCTGCGTGGTCAATGGGAATGGTAAGGTCTGAAATGCAGAGACAACCACAATATATGAGTTTGGGCAATACAAAAGAACACAGAATGGTGCAGCTGTGACAATTGATAAATCTCCCCAGTAGCTTGCACCGACGCATGTTGCCAGTGTCTTGCGAAAGCTTCTCTTTTTTCTGTCGGGAAAAAACCACATGGCTAGTTGAACCTTACATCGGCCGTGGGACTTACAGTATGTAAAAGTGAAAACTAGCAGCTAGCAAAGGTTGACAGACAAAGAATATGGACTAGATAATTCTTGCTCATTCGGACTGTAAGATTTTTACAAAGTAGCCACCTGGTAGGTGCTGTGAGCGCGCCAAATGCTGGCTTGGCACAGGACGCCCGCTTATCATCGCATATGGAATAATCTTGAAAAAGTAGCCATTCTGAGTAATGCAGTAGGCAGGAAAGCTTCATATCGTGGAAGTACCAGGGATTTGACCGCCTGACAAAAAGTCTTGACAAAGAATAGGCTACATAGGCTTTTCGATTAGCTGCTTTAAAATCTTTTTATCTGAAACGCGCCAAAAAACTGCACCTATGTGGGGCTAACGGGCTGCGCATAATTCAAAGACAGCTGCTCGCTAAAATAGTTCGACGGATAATTAATAAAAGGGCAGCAGAAAAAGCCAATTAAAAAGATCACGGATTTTGTAGCAACTACTTCGTTCTCAAGTATATTCTTAAAAAAATATTCGTAAAAGGCTGGAGGCGCACATCGAAATATTCATTTTGTTCGTTTCAAAAGTCCATACAACGTAGACACAAAACTGGCTAAAACTTCTTAGAAGCAATGCATAGTTTTTTCTTGTAGTTCGGGCCCAGTGCCGCTCCAGTTCCCAGAATCTATTAACCCAGCCTGTTTTGCCTATAGCCGGCCAGCAGCTGATTTGATAACCTGGCCAGGCCGTGAGGTGACCAGCTCTAATGGCGGATTCCCTCTGCGTGTCTCCACTGGAAGCACTTCCACGCGAGGGCATCCTGCGCCAGCACCAGCTGCAAGGATGTTACTGGGTGAGAACTGAAGATCTTCCTCCGCTGGTTTTCCTGATCTTCTCATTCGGCGTCCGCCTCTTGACATTACTGTACGAGGTGCGCAAGGCCAGCGTAAGATTCTCGAAATTGCCGGCGAAGGAAGGCGCACTCCGGGAACAAGGAATTCACTAGCCTGCTGTCCTTAGCTGGGATGCGGCCACTGAATCAGGGCTGCTGGCCCAAGCAATTACTGTAATTTTTATGTTCCCGTCAAAACCGGAATTACTAGCCAAAGAGAATTTTCGTGTTGATTCATTTTAGATCATTATTTCTCAAATAGTCAAAGACTAGAACTGGAAAAGTGTAATATGTATTGCCACCGGGTTTGCATGCGTACAAAAAAAAGGAAGGTAGATGAAAATAAAAATCGCTTTGTAGAGGATGCAACAATGTGCGGGGCAGTCGAAACTCCATCCACAACCCCCTCACCCAACACAAGATCGCCTGATCGAAACTTGGTGAACGCTAGTGGGAAGAAACTCAGAAAAACATTCATTGAGAGTTCGTCATATAAAATTTACCTTTAAGCTAGCAAAAACTGTGCCAAGTCTGAACATATGCGTATAGCTATATGCGTGAAACAAGAGCAATACTGCAGCTTTTAAAGATTTTCCGCACGCTGATCAGTGAAAATATGTGCATTGTTTGCATGCATTCGTGTAATGCAAAAAGCGCTTTCTTATGTAGTTCTATGCAGTGACAATAACCCCCCCCCCCTCAATGGCGGCTCATCTATCCAATTAAATACACGATGGCATTTCCACACTGCTGAATGAGAGGGAAATTTTAGAAAGAACGATTTGTGTCGGCTCTGCCACAGCCACAATACCAGATGCCTTTGATTTTTAAAAAGAATTTTCTGAAATTCAGACCATGGGTCAGCAAACCAGACTTAAGGTCATAGTTTAGTCGCATCTGCCCCAAACCATCAGTCTGAACAGCACACAGGATTCGTTTTATTAGAAATTGTTTCCTGGGGGCCAACTCGCCCAGTCCTCAGTGACAAGAAATACAAAAGAATAACTTTGCATTAATTAGTTGAGAAGAACCAGACTAATCAGATGCATGTCTCGTTTTCTCCATCTGGATCAAAGAGAAGTGATAACAAAAACAGGAAAATGACCTTTCTGAAACGTGCAATAAAAAGGGAAATCTCGAATGAACATTACGAGAATGACATTCCCCTTCGGTTCCCTCTGAATGCTTTGACGAAAGCGACAAAATGACACCTTCGGTCTAACAAACTGAATGAGTAATGGATACAGCATCTACAGCAAATTATACCTTTTATTGATTCGGCTTGGATGCAGAGCCACTCGACTCACTCATGTGCTTTCCGCGCCTGTGTGCTTTCCGCTTTCCAAAATAATCGTGTTCCTCCGGTGGGGTTGCTTGGGTGGATTCCTTTTTTTTTATTGGGCCCCCCCTGTCTCTTTTTGTTTCTGCGCCTGCGGTGGCTCCCCGGTCGTTTGTTGGGCCCCCCCCCGGGGGGGGGTTTTGGGCGTTTTTTTTTTTTCCCTGTATGGATCCTCTACTTGTAAAGCTCAAATATCGATATCCTGACTTTTCCTTGGATGCTTTCGCAGATGATTATCGACTTCTCGTTCCTATTAAAAATCTTGACACAATTTTTAAAACTTTGTACGTATCCTGATTTTGATATGGTTAACCTGGCGCCATCAGAATTTATGACCAAATGCAAAATAGAGAGTACAGCCATCAGGAGTAAGATACTTGCTGCGACAGTATCCTCAAATAAGTGAATCCGTCAATTTTTCACTTATGCCCACGGTTTCCCAATATTCTTGACTCACAATGGTCAAAAATTAACAAAAGACTTACACGTGGTAAGATTACCCACGAAGCTTTAGGGATCGCTTTGAGGCTGGAACCCTAAACCAGCCACCCCGGAGGGCTCAGCTTTAGTGACGCTGCTCAGTGCAAATATGCCACGCCCACCAGGATTCGATCCCGCAAACTTCCGCTTGCGATCCTGATGTCGTACCACTGAGCTATCAGGGCCACGAAAAGAGAAAAACTAGCAGCTCACTCAAACTTGGTCGAGTGTAAAGTGCAGACCCTCCTTGCCTGAAGGAAGATCATCCCCCTTGCTCTCACTGCACACTGCTTCACACGCTGACCAAGGCTGCGTGTTATCGCACGTGTGGCCTGACCAACCGAAATAACTAACTAGGCCGAAAGTTGGATTTCCAGTGTTAAAAGAGTATTGGCGGAGGAACGCTGAATTGATTGCTGTCACGAGCTTCACGGATTTTTTTGATAAAAAGTCATAACCCTTACGGTCCTCCATCCGTAGTGAAGGTTCTGACAGAAGCTGGTTTCCAGCACTACACAGTATGACTTTGTAGCGGTATCATGTGAGGAGTAGATGATATCAAAAACGAAATTGAAGTCCGCAAACCACTGCTCACAAAAATTTAGGCAGGCCATTCACACATTTTTACGTCTTTCACGAGGAAATAAAAATAACTAAATTTAATTGTAGCATTTATAAATTTTTGCCTATAAAGTATGTTTCCTAAAACTGACGCAAACTAACAGCTTGATAGAAAAGTCCGAAAAAGTCAAGAGGTTACATTGCCTTGGGCTGCTTGCCTGTTACATTACTTTCAGGCTGCTAGCCTGCAATAAATTTTACTTTCTTTTTTGCATGTAGAGTTGAAACGTAAATTTCCGTCCCCAATCATTCTCTCTTTTGGAAGTGTCCTAATTTATAGCTACAACTTCATGCTTCAATAACTTCTGTGATTCAGACGATCTGAAAAAAAAATTTGAATATTCACCATTCAGTGTATGCAGGAATACTCGTGCCTGTGGCATCGTACGCGAACCTAGCGCCGTGCGCGAGATCGACAAGAATCTCAGGGGTAGCAACTAAGCGGGTTGGGGGTGATCGTACGCTGCGTTTACTCCACAGGGGGAGCAAGATAGCAAGGGGTGGAAGACGCGCGTGACGCGGCATTTTCGGCGCGTGGCAAGTTCGTCCAAAAACGCGCGCAGCACGCGATCTTTGTGTTATAAGTGGTGCGCTGTCTGCTAGAAGGCGGATACAAGTATTGCTGTTAGAACAAATTGTACAGTATTTAATATTTAAATCCTGTCATCGGACTAACCGTCGTGCGCTTATATGATTTGCGGAAAAAACATTGAGTATATTCGCATATTCACATGATAAGTCTCTGACAATAAGTTGCGTGTGACTTTCACCACCACAACCACGACTATACACGTGAGCCCTACGAAAATCCAAGATTTTGTGTGCCCAGGATGTATCGAAAACAGGATACGCTTCAGGGAGATACAGGAGCGTCTAAGATTTAGGGCTTAAAACCATCTGTTTTTTTCTAGGGTCCGTGTGTCCTAGAAATCAGACCCTACAAAAACTGAGGTTTTTGGGATTCCCTAGGGACAGCCCCAAAGAATTCCAAACACCTAGGGTCTGTTTTAGGGAAGCCTAGATTCTCGGAACATGGGTAAAGGCATTATCCCCGCATGGCTTGGGCCAGCGACCATGACCGTGGGCTCGAACTTATAGTTGGTTCAGCGCTTTGTATTTAAATATACAGTATATAAAAAATAAGCCAGAATAAAATCACGCACGGTGCGAGTGCCATCCAGGAATTTTCACCTGGTTACAATAATCTTAACTATGGTTCAATAAAAAACACGGATAACTGAACAAATCATTTTTTCCCTTCAAGACAACCTACATTTTCTAACTCTTTTTATTGCATCAAAAAACGCGAGTCGAAATTTTTTGAAAAGAATTATGTAAACGAAAAATAATTCGCCCTGTGAAGTCTGAGCATACACTCTGCCTGTAAACGAAAAATAGCTGGCTTAATATGTAATCCGAATGACTGCAAGCCGACGTCGAATATCGCAATTTAAACCTTGTGCAGCGACCACATCAAAAACTGCTTGGCATGTCAAGGACACAAGATCAATGACCATGACAATGCAATCAATTATTTGAAATTTGCAGTGGAAAATCGCATTTTTATGCTCAACGACAGCCGCCTGGGCTTCCATCATGGTGGCGACTTGTCGGGATCGACGACGCAGCTGAACAACGATTTCTGCACAGAAATATATCAAGGACATGATCACAATAACCCGTATTGACCCAAGGAAATTTTGTATATACACTATGAATACGTGCTTCTTTCAAATGCTGGTTGTCTGAATGGTCAGCGCTGGTTGCCCACTGCCAGTTCTTCCTGAGTCGTAGGTCAGGACTGACTCGAGGTGCTGCTCTAATTCTATGCAACCAATTAAAAAAGATACAATCAAGGAAAGCGCGTAATATTCCTTGATATTCTGTTTGCTGTGCTTAGTGACGTGGCAAACAGCCCGAAACCGATCGAGCATCATGAAAAATGTTAACATGCTAACATTCAGCCTGATAGCTTTTTGCCCAATTGGAATTGCATAGTAAATTAAAAAGAAAAAGATGGTATTCGTAAGTGTAATATTGTTCGCAACGTAGTACTAAATAAAGGCGAGGACAGCGTTGATAAACAATGCCAGAGAGATAAAGCGACGGAAAG
>JASANH010001340.1:0-20477 GCA_030248295.1 Mesodorylaimus sp. YZB2_4 | reverse complement strand
GAGTCCAAATTGTAAAGTAGTAGAACCCTTTTTCAATTCACGCCGTTCCAGTATACTCATTTTTGCACATTTTGTGACGCTGCCTTTTTTCGTGCTTGATTTTGTTCTTTCGCATTTAAAATACGGTGTAGAGGTCTTTTAGTTGCCGCTAAAGTGGTCTCTTCAAAGCAGTCTCCGGATATTCACACAGTGAAGTGACGGTCGAACTCACGGTTAGCCCCTCAGCTAAAAGAGTTCGAGTCAATTGTCAATAGTGGGTCAATATTTCTAGTTTCCATGGTCGTAGTAGTTTCTCTCTTTTCATTATTTCAACCAGTAGAGGCAGCATAGAGCCAGTCCAAATACAGTATATAGATACCATGCCTCGCTGTCAGCCCCACCTTGGTCAGCTTCGTTTTCATACTGTAGATACGATGGGCCTCGTGTTCATACTGTAGATACGAAAAAAAGACAGGCATTCGTATTATTGAATTTCTACTCTCACAATTCATGCGCCATTATTCCGCCCACACGGAGCTGTCACAAAAGCCAAACGTTTGCATTGGCGCAGTCGCATCTGACGTGACGAGTTCATTGGCATAGCTCAGTGGCAACAGAGAACTTTTGCACTAAAGACACTGGAAGGCGCCCGATTTGAGGTTTTTTGGACCAGGCGAATACATGTGTAAGGCAATCGCCACCAGGAAGAGTTGATTGGCATCGCCACCCATCATGGCTATATCCGAGTTTTTTAAACTGATGACGCTTATATTGGCAATAAAAAGCAAGCGTTTGAGTGCCAGTAATAAGACTGATTTCCAGTTTCCACCGCGTCTACATATAAACCATTTTTATATTTAGACTACTGCTATCCGCTACAATCCGATTTCGACACCATGTGCAGAACAACTTACGACGGTTTGGCTGATGGCGGCCGTTGCTATTATGTGTCAACGAAAAAGGGCACTTGGTATCAAGCCTGGGCTACATGTGCGGCTGATGGATCCAAACTGGCTCAGTTTCACACACTCAGAGAGTACAACCTCGTGCTTGACTATATTAAATCTGTGAGCCCTTACGAGTTCTAGAAACTGGAGAGGTCATATTGCTAAGCAGTTTAGAGCGGAAAATTTGGACCAAAAAATTACGAAACATGTTGTTCAATCATCGCATTGAGGGACGACAGGACGTCGAGTCCATCGCAAGTCATTACCAACACCACGTATTGGTTTGACGGGGTCAGCACACAAACAAATTTGGTCGCGACAAACACATTTGCCAAGTACTACAAGACTGCGGATCCTGCAACTGAGCCAAAACCCAGATGCTTCTCAATCGACTGGACAGATAATCCATGCAGCAAGACTGAGTGGTACCCAGTGTGCCAAGTCACAAGTAAGTGGAGCATGTGGTTCAATAGGCTGGAGGATTCTAGGAGCCTTTGTCCCAACTGTCAGTTACTTGAACCTAGACACTTTGCTGTTACCGACATTGTCGCGCTTGGGAATGAATCAGGGCCATAAAGTGACATTCTGTCCAAGAATAGAGAGCAATCGCTGGCAATCCTCATACCTGGTCTTTGCATATACAGTACTGTGTTTCAATATGTGGCGATTATGTGTACAGCCAGCTTTAGTGCATGGCTTGTCATTCTGTCCAGTTAGCTGTAGGTACCAGGTAATTTCGGGTCAATGATTTGGCTATAAGCAGCTTAACTTTTCTGAGATAAAACTTTGCGCAACTCCTATTGTGCTGGACAAAAGCTCCTATCAGAACCTTTCTGATGATGGAAGAATGCGGAGGATGTGGATGAGGAAGAAGACAGGTAGATCTGTTCAGCAATGGTAATATGAATGGTAATCAAGGGAGTTACTTGTGCAAATTTGGTGTGTGGGCACAGGATAAATACAAAGGTTTTCAAGCCAGAAAAGCCATGACAAGGTTTTTTGTAGATGAAATACAAAGTTTCACATTGACCAACTATTGCATGACGGAAGTTGATGTTGAAGCAGTCGCGGCAAATGATCCGCAAGAGTGTGTGGATACGTGCTCCCAAAGATCATGGTGTCGCAGTTTCAATCATGTTGTCACCATCACTGGGGACAGATGTCATTTCTTTTCTCGCTCCGTTCGAGACGGCGCAATGAATGCCGCAAAAACGCCACTTACAACGACTGGAAATTCGTCCTGTTTCCATTACAATTATGACTAAACTACTGTACAATTGGAATATATAAAGCATTACACTGAAATTTTCTGGCTTTTGGTTTTGGTTTTTTGGTTATTTTGTCTTGTAGCATGTTTCCCCTGTGATGGCATGTACATACTGTAGATGCTTAAACTTAAAGTAAAATCGAACCGAGGAGACAATGCTGCTGCCAGAACCCTAGCATAAATAAAACTTGGTGGCAGCGTGCCACGAATAGCGCACTATGACGACAGAAGCTCCTGCCAACAAGTCATCAATATGACACTTGTTTCTGCGCTTAATTTTACAGGTCTCAGCTGCCTGGGTCCACTGACAATCAGGACTTTAGAGGCAAGCTCTGGGTTTGCTTGTTTACATGTGTCACATTGCTGTCCGACGTGACCGCGTGTGGGAAAGAGCAATCTCCAGCTCAACCGCACTAGACGAGAATTACTTCTAAGAAAATCTGTTATTAGACAATAAAAAAGTTAGCCCAGCCACTCTACTCTAACCAAATGCAAGGCGAGACGAGGTTGGCAGGGCTCCCTCGGCGGCACATGCTTGAGTGAGTTATACTTATTCAGACGTGATATATCTACGTTTGTGCCGCGCAGGGCGAGGCTCGCAATCGTACTTCCACACTCACCCACCATGCATGCCTCTGTGATGTACTCGGTGCATCGTGGAGTAGTGGAGGCGACTACCTGTGGGGTTTTTTTTTCTGTTTTTCACCAAAGGCTAGTATGTGCATATAAACTTATTCCTATTTTGCAGTAAGTTCGGAAGTTTGTGGTTTTGAAATACGATTGCCTTTTGTCACCTCGAACATACTTGGGAAACAGTGAGAACTTGCTGCAGTAAGGTTGCATCTGGCGTGACAGCATGAGTACTGTACTGTAAGTCTACCACACGCGCTGTTGCTCTTATTAGTGACAGTGTAGCAATTCTGTTTGATACCTGGCTGCGTACTACCAGCCTGCGGCGGTGACCTAATCAAAACAGTCAAAGCCTGCATCTGCTTCAGCACCACCTTGTGCTGTTCCAATTGCCTTTCTTCCTGGCGTGTTCTTTCCTCGGTCTCTCGTCGCCCGTCTTCGAATAGCCTCTCGTCCTGGCGTTTCCGTTCCTCAGCCTCGAGGCGCCTATCTTCGTCCTGCCTCTGCTGTTGTTTCAGCACGAATTTGAAGAACATGGCCTGTTGCTGCATCATCATCTGAGCGAGACCCGTATCACCATCGCCTTGGTCCAGGCGTGGACTTCCGACATACTCTCTGTCTCCTTTCGGCGGTTTTTTACTCGTGCTTTTATTCATGTATGGCCCGAAATCGATCATGGACATTTCCCAAGTGCTCCCCCCCCCCCCCGCTGCCACCTCCGTGCGTAGCACCTTGGTCCAATCCGGCAGATATCGCCCAGCCGAGTTCCTCTACCATGTCCTGTAATGTAGCCGCGGCCGAGACCTTCACGTTATGGGCATCGCAAATGGGCCTTTAACACCTCTTTCTTAACCCATGGTGTTAATTTCTCACGAAGTTCCGCGTACGTGATACTAAATGCCATGCTCGCACCCAAAGTCTATGCACGTGAATCCTAGTGAACATGCGTGAATCGAATTCGCTCAAGAGCACCAATCCAGGTAAGGCAAACTAATGCGAACTTCGTCTCCAGAGCACGCAGAGGCACTCAAACGAATTCTAGACACGGCGTCTCCAGTGCAACGAATCCAGAGAGCCCAAACAGCACGAAACTCTCAAGTCGACCAATCCAGGAAGAACAAACGGGACAAAGCGACTGCCCAAAATATCGCCGTCCCAATCCAAGGACAAGCTCCCGTCCTACGAGACTAGACCAAAATCAACCCGCCTTACAAGTCTATTCAACAATCCACCGCTCTTCTCCACCGACTCCTCGTGCTCCTGGCGTGGAACGTGACATTTCTGGTGAGCTTGGCATCCCAAGCTCACCAGAAATGTCACGTTGCTGTCCGACGTGACCGCGTTGGGAGAAGAGCAATCTCCAGCTTAACCGCACTAGACGAGAATTATATTACGGTCCTTCTATCCTCTGCACAGGTCGCCTGCTGTGAAGCCTGTTTCACCAGCCGTCCGTTCTCCGTTCCGGATCCGTTCTGGGACGGAGGGGAAAAACGGATCCGTCCAGGACGGGTACCCATCCACCTGTAACCGAGCGCTTCCGTTTCATTAACTTCTACAGATGCAAAAAACGGGTGCCCTTTCGCAAAGATTGGGCTGAAAACGGGTGGAATAGAACGGGCCAAAATTGATCCGTTTTCCTATCCCGGGTTAGTGATAATGGGGTTTATGGCGTACCCGGTTGCTCATTGGCATAAGTCTCACTTATGCGTCTAACCAGTTTTGGGCCTGTCTCGTCTTTGGTTCATGTTGGTGCCATTTTTTTTACTGACTCTCTGTTGCTGCCTATGCCAAGAGCAGCCGCCTTCTCTTCGTCTCTTGTTTTCGCGGTAGACCGAACCCCTGGGTCTGACCGTGGCAAGGTAGGACACCTACACGACTACGCCGTGCTCTATGGGCTCATCATTTTTGACTACAGTATGTCGACGGTTGACGGAGACTACCGTACTTTTTTAGACGGTTTTAGACGGACGCACGGATCCGTTAGCGGAGACGTGGTGAAACGGGGCCCTGGCCGTAGCCCTGGCGAGCAAGCTATACAACAGCGCATACTACACTACATGATATATACGCGGGAGACGAAACTCTACTATGACACATGCTTGGCGACTCGAGCGATTCATTGGGAGGTTGTCCTGAATATGTCGGCAGAAGAATTTCTGTTGTTGCTGCAGTCTGTTGTCTGTTGCTGGCCCTTTTTCCGATGCTCCAAGAGCTTAGCAGTCGGGAATATACCCTGCGCAAAATCAGGATCCTTCCTTTCTTGTGGATACCAAGAAGGTGTACCCGTAGAAATGCTCCAGGATAAGAAATGCACCTGAGTTAAGGCTTGGCCAGACTGAATGTCCGCCCCCACATTAGTGAGCCGACGCCAATTGATTACCGCTTCGATCTCGGTGACTAAAGTTTGCGACTGAGTCAAGCTCAAGCTCAATTTTTCGAAAGTTTCCTCATAGAATGCTTCACCAAACACACGAGTCGCTCGTAGAACCCGCCGCGCCAAGGTGCCCGTTCAGTGACTTGTCTCTGCTGGTGGGTAACTCTCTCTTTATCCATTCGGTGTCCGTGAACGAGTAGAGGTCTTATGGGGCGAGGGGCTCTCGAATCCAGACCCCTCACGGGGCACGGGCTGGGTAGTTACCCGCATGGGGTAGCCACTAACATCGCGGAACAGAGATTACACGCGCTCTTGCCACCCCGGATGGACCCTAGTTGATGGCAAGATGAGGTCAGCTTAAGAAGCCCCCAGCCTGCGGGAAAAGAGGCAAAAATTGACTCTCTCTGCAAGGCCAGGATGGGTCGGAAAAATTTGATGTGGAAGGAGCTGTGAATGGAGACGCCTGAGCAGTCAAAGATGATTTTACTCACTGGTACTTAAAAGAAATTCCGAATAAATAAAAAGAATGTAAGCAACTGCCAAAAGTGGATCTCAAGCTGTCAGGGATCAAACCATTGCATGCTCAATGGGTTCTGAAGGCGTCCCAGATTCCACAATCCATCAGAATTCATCGTGGATCCGTTCCAATCCAGTTGGATAGCTCCTGGTCAGGTAGGTTGAGACAGACTGTTGTCAGTAGTACTGTTCAAGATGCTGGACAGTGCATCACTATATTGATAATGTGACTCATGTCCGCATTCTTTGATAAGGTGGTTTTAAACGTTTATGGAAACTGATCTGGGTTGAAGTTTAACTTAACCACCTGCTCATAATATTAAGTTTTAAATATTATGAGCAGGTGGTTGAAAATAAGGCAAACTGAACCTATGCTCTATCTGAAAATCCAGGTTTTGTACATAAATATTTCGCGGAAGGAAATTTTCGCGGTCCAGGCCGTCCGCGAAAACCGCGAAATTAAAAAGTGATTTACGGTATTCATTGCATATTTTACCGCGGGAATTTCAAACATTGAGTCTGACATCTTTAGAGTATGTACACTCTGCACGCTAACGAATGATAGCCATGTAGAATTTATGGGCATGTAGAAAGTATATATGCCCGGCTCCAAAACACATATAATTAAAAATTCGGCACCAAACTCGATCCGCGCAAGCTTGGGCGCAAATGGCAGGACTCTGACACGGAAACGTCAGTAGCGATGGTTCTGTCATGCAAACCGAGGTCAAAGTAAAATTCTGGAATCCAGCTAAAAAATGAAAGATTTCTTACGATTAGATAAGTCCTTCAGAGACGCAATAAAGCTTACACGAAATCATGCAGGCTGGATGATATGCGTCTGCGAATATAAACGCAGATGTGCAAGCTGCATCCGACCACTGCAGCATTAAACTTCGCGGTGTTGGTGAGCTCGATATCTGGTTGCAGGCGTGGTGTTTCCCGAATGTGCTCATCGCAACAAGGAAGGGACTGGGTGTATTTATGTCGTTGTACCACCGTCGTAGACGGACTGATAGAGCAAACTGGCGTAGGGGTCACATTCTCATCGCGCAATGCCCTTATTACATTTTTTGGGTCATAATTCATCTGAAATGGCATGCCATTACCGCAACGAAATGAAAGTTAAAATACGTATGCAGCTGCGGTAGCTGAGGTGGCCAGGTCTTTTAGTCAGGCAGCTACAGTATACCGCGAGCCATTCACATAAAGCTATAACCAAGGTTTGAAGTAGTAAGTTCCAGTAGGATCTGCTTTTTTGGCCAGAGTGTTCAAGCATAAAAATGGAAACCAATGTTATGAACAACATGGCATTGGTGAATAAAATCAGAATTTTCGCTCATACACACAACTTTAGTTTTAATGAGCAGGTTGCGGCTACTCAATGCAATCCTTGGCTCGCCCTAGGGCTATCTAGGGTTGACCAGAGGATTGCTCAAGCTACAGGAACAAGCCTACGCAGTCCACGGACACCTCGTGCTACAGTTTAATGCCACCACTACAGGGGCCATTGCAGACTTACGATTCGGGAAGCAGTCGGACGTTTCGGCCGTCGAAGGGGTTCTGAAGGGCCTGAGCCCGACGTAATACTTACAGCAGTTCAGACCAGGAACTCAAGAGCCTCTGATGCCCGCAAACCAAACCTGACACTCGACCTCGATCTCGCTCTCGGTCTCCTGCCGTCCCTGACTTAGGAGGGGCGGGTCAGTTCCCTGAGCCGCTGCACCAATAGGCCGGAGAATAGTCTATGCCTGATACGTCAGTACGGGACATTAAGATATTTCGTTTATTTTCTTTCGTTTATGTGTCCTTCTGCTTTATCAGTGCACGATCTGTGCTTCGCAGTCGAAGTCATACAATACAATACAATACAAGATGTGTCTTTTGGTTCAATTTTCTCCGATGCAACAAAAGTGAAATTGCTTTGTACTGTGTACTAGAAAGAATTGCCTCTGCAGCTTACCTGTGCTACAAGATTCGTCACTAAATTGTATTCTCTGAGGGTAAGCATAGGAGCTAACACTCCTCCTTTCGCAGCGCAGGTCGTCCACGCTTGATTCCAGTCCCCCGTGCTTTCATCGACGAAAAAGCAACGATTGCCATCGATAACGCCGCCAACAACTGTGGAACAGAATTCGATAAAATCGGCTTGGGTTAGGAAACACATTGAGGCTGAAATAGGTAATCACGCACAAGTTAAATGAAGGTAGCTTTTTGTGCGTTGCTCGGAGTTTGTTTCAAATACTACATACATTTTAGGTGCTCGGACAGGCGCACATCGCATGGCACAAAAATTATATAAGAAAGATGCTGTCGCAGTAAAGAAACTGTATGGACAGATTAGATTATTTTGGATAATTACAAAACTTTGGCTCTAAAATTTAAAGTAAAGTGACTCACTCACTGGCTCTGTCGTACACTCACTTGTAGCAGCAGCTGCATATGCCCACAGATAGACGAATATTTGCAAAGCAGAGATGACATTTTAGCAACAGGATACTATGACTTTTTTACCGTCAACTGCGAGCACCGTTTGCAAACCAGTGGGTAGTTCCTCATTTTCTGGCATCGATTTATCTCTTACAATTCTCCTGCCTGCAACTGTCTTATAGTTTTTCCGGAAAGAAATCATTTTTAATTTTTCGTAGTCTTCGTCTTGGTAAGAACAACATTCGACTTTCTGATTCTTTAAGGTCATGTTAGGAAAGAACAAAGAGTTATACTATGGATTTTCAGCTCGCCAGACCTTTGTTACTTAGCGGCCAAATGAGCATGAACCTCATAAGCAGAACAAGCCTGCTTTTCGGCACTTTGAACTCATACGCGAAAATATTCCTTCTTTGTTAGTGAATACATAATTGCTATTGCGAGGTCAAATTCATTTATTAGCTGGGTTTTTTCTATACGCCCTGTTAGCCTTGCTTTTTAATCACGGACAGGGCTCACAGCCCGCCTGCCATCTTCTGAGGAGGCCACTGTAGTCGAGGACCCTAATGTGGAGGTGCTCCCAGTGGAGATGCAAGATGTCGTTGTTTGTCCCCGCACAGCCTCGGCTTAGAAGGTTTGTCTATTGCCACAAACTAGCTTAGCTCAAGAAGTCCAAAATCTTTTAAAAAATCGCAACTACACCTCCACAATTGGTGAAAAACGAGAGTGGGTTATCTGGGGTGGAGTTGTACTGTGATAAGCACTTGCAGCAAGAAAATTGAGCCCATTTGCCATCGTGTGAGGAAGCTGCTGTCCTGTCCAGGAGCCTCTATGTGGAAGTGATCTTAGTGATAGAGACTTTATAAAAGAGAAAAAACTAGTGTGGTCAGTCCCCCCCCCCCCCCCCCATGTCTCGCTTATAAGGTGCGTCTCGCTAAAACAGGCAACGCTCAAGTGGGCTAAATCCAAAAACTTTTTTCAAACCATTTTTTCTCGTAACGCATCGGAACCGCCGTGCGAGGGTTAATTACAAAAGTGTAAATTAGGGGGGGGAGGGGGGTGGGGGGCTCGTCTATTCAGCCTCCAGTATCCCCAGAAATCAATATTCTTGTCCCCAGATCTTTCCATCCAGAAGTCCAGCAGAGCTACATCTCGTCCAAAAATTTTTTTATTGACTATAAAGCTGCGACACCCCATGCTTTTAACTTGAAAATTAATACCCATACAGCAGTGCTTAGGGAAGGATCGACTGAATGCACCAAATAGTAAGCCCTTTTCTAACCAATAATTTTTTAATTGCCGCTTTTTCGCGCTGATTCTAAATCTGTAATCAAAAAATTCCAAGTCCTGAGATATTTCAATTTCTAGTCGATAATCTGGCGATGATGGTCGAAAATGAGTGGGATACAGAAAAACAATCGTTTTCTCGACAACTCGAACAGGCAAACTTAATTTCGAGCGGATATTTTGAAAGAGCATAAGAAAAAACAACCAGCTTTGGTACTCCTTCTGCTTCATTGACCATGCATATTCTCAAGGTGTCCAGCAAAGCCCGACCACGAGTACTCTACCTTTTGGTCATAAATTTGGCCCTCAGTCAATTGGCACAATAAACCCTGTCATTGTTCACAACTGAACGCATTGTATAGCAGTGATAGCAGTGATAGCAGTGATAGCAATATGCAAAAGTAAAATTTTCCCGCCCTTTTATTGATAACTCGTCTGGCTGTTGGCCAATCGACTGTTAGCTTGAAGTTCTGAAGTGCCAATTTTGTACCAGTACTATTTCGTCATTATATAATGGCTTTGAAGAACGGTTTCGACTGTCCTAATCGGATCGGTCGAGATCACATCTTTCGCTAACTTTATGGTTAGCTTAGCGGGCAAGTGCATGTTAAGTTCAGTGCGAACATCACGCCATGTTGCTTCCTAGCACCTCGGAAATACCTTGGAAACACTCATAGTCAGGCCCTTCTATGTTTGAGTCTGTCGTACCAGGCAGATCCACAGATTCATTGTTCAAACTAGTCCCATCCTGACTACATCGAAAGCGATGATTACAACTCGGATCTTCCGCACTCGGACGAAGAAGATCGCGCCTGCTGATAGCGACCAGCATTTAACAACGAATTGCAGTGCCACGCCGGAACCGAGCTGCTTAAAACCACATGACCCAACTGAAAATCAACCGAGTAAACTATCAAAATTCGAGTCATTGATAGAACAAATTCCAATTGTTGGCCTTCACAATCTTCTGTACGCAAAAGGTGAACGGGAAATCTGCTTTGGATGGCGATCTTGCTGTTCGCCACGGCTGCCACTTTCAACTATTTGGTGCCCAACATTATCCAGTTCATTCGTCGCGAAACTGTGATCGATGTCCAGTACGTGACTGACAGACCGTCATTCCCCCCCCCCCCCCACGTCTATCCCTGTCCAACTGATGCTATCAACAGCACACGTTTAAATGAACACATCGACAAAGTTTTACCTCAACTGCTGAGCAATAAAAAAGTGCAACAATTTGCCCGTCAGTTGGGGGTCAGCGAAATGGAGTTGATCAGGCTGACCACAATGTACATGACGGCTGATGGGACAAATGCGTCTTGGATGCCCAGTGGTAGCGCTTGGGTTTCTGCATATAATTTTGTCATATACACCACCATTGCTGCCTTCGGACGCGAATGGAAAAGTTACAACGAATTTTATAAGAATATTATGTTCAAATGCGACAAAGTTCTCAGCAGATGCCAATTAAGCGGAATTGAATTCCCTTGCTGCGCTAATGGCGATCAAGGCAGCATAGTTACTGTGTCCGCATGCTTTAAGCTAGATGTGAGTATCTTACGTTTCTTTTCATCGATTAGCAAAGTCGCAGAAAAAACGTGGTCTCCAGAGATCGCATCCTGGATCCGCGCCAAGGACTAACTTTCCACCAAATTTATCTGAAGAATCTTAATCAAAGAATCTTAATTTTTAGATTGCATCAACTGTTTTTAGCTGGGCGACCCGCCCGGTATCGGACTCTATTATGGAGGCCACGTGCCGACAGTTGTCGACGCCGCGCCTATGCGCCAACTGGTTCGACAACCTACATTAGAATTAAGAAAAAGCAAAGACATCTCCGCGGCAACTGCATTGACCAATATAAATTCGATGGCACAAAAGATCAGAATGTAAAATACGAGTTAGTAGAGTAAGTTCAAATACTGTAGTTCCTCAGTGGTTCTCAGTGCGAGGTGGGGCTCTGTTTGTGGCTCTTCTGTTGCTTGGTCGTTTCCTGAAATTGCAAGGCGCTTACGAGCTCTATCCAAGTCTAGGATCTGTTCTCCATTTTAAAACTATCTACTATTGTGCATATTGACTGACTCACGATCAGATGAGATCAGAAATGAACAAATGACTGAACCTACAGCGTCTTTCCAACGCGCGTATACTCAATGCCAACATTAGCCGAGATTCGCCTTTCAAAATACCTTCACGTATACATAGGTGGAAACTGTATCTCAAAACTGTAAACCAGTGTGTTTAGTTTTTCAGAAAGATTCAGTTTTAGTTATTGTCTAAAAGGTTTAGCACTGTGTGATCCAGTTCCAGCTGCAGTAACAATGCTAGATGCTGTATATATCCAACACGAAAGGGGTCCTTAAATTCGCAATATGTACCTTATCACTGTAATGGAGGTATAAAGGAGTAACACGTTACAAAGCAGCTCCTACTGTGAGTGCCAAGACTTGTGAGATTTCTCCGGGACTTCGTTTTTTGTAAGATGATCTCGAAAGTCGCAATTATCACCAAGACTTGATAGAAATCCTGCAGGTCTGACCAAGACTGTAGCTTTCGGTAGAGGTTTAAGGAAGTGACGAGAATCCTGTTATACGGTATCTTTGCAAGAGAGATTTTTGGGTTTATCTAGTAATGTGCACACTTCGACACAAGAGCTTATCCATCACTACATTTCAATCATGTTCGATTCATAAGTCACAAATATGACGTCAATTATTTTCATGAGAAGAAAGGGCTCTGGGCGCCCCCTTGATATATGTAAATGAATTGAGGGCCTGGCCTGTGGCCTAGCGGCTGCCTCTCACGCAAGGTGCGCACTCGCAGGGGTAGGAATCGACTACAGCCTGGGTACAAGATGATTATCAAATTTGTGTTCCTTAGCCCTCGAGTGCGCTGCATGGTGCTTGGCTATGGATAAAGTACGACATGACATGCATGAATATCGAAATCATATCCATGCTTAATTCTATATTTTCCCATATCAATAAAATATGGATACGGATATCCAAATCTACATGTTCGAAAAGATATGCAGTCTAGTTCACTTAGTCACACTGGATAGTGTCACACTCCGGTTGCGGTCACAGCGTTTTAAAGTCCTGAATTTCTTTCCTATACTTTGTGTGTGTTTTGAGCAAGCTTATTCACACTAAATTTGGCCCAGCCATGTTATCAAGTCATCCCAGACTCCCTAATCCATCAGAATCCACGTGGATCCATTCCATTTGAGTTGGATTCCAAATTTTCCAATCACTGTGCAGCGCACTCGAGGGCTAAGGAACACATATTTGACAATCATTTTTTACCCAGGCGGGAGTCGAAGCCTCCCCTCTAATCGTAAGTGCGCACCCAAGCGTGAGAGCCCAGTCCGCTTACTGTCACACAAAATTTCCTGGACAATCGGAATAAGTATGAGAAAAGAGTCGCATTTACAACCCTGGCAGTCTGAAGCAAGCGCAAAATCGTCAGTAAGTAGGATTACTCGCAAGAAAACTCGCGCATTTAGGGGCCTGGAACCTTATGCTCCGAGTTTGATCTGACTGATCCTCATAATTTTGATTTCTTTGGTAGGGTAGGGTAGAATAGGAACAGTGACACGAGCATAAACAATCTGATGCTGACAAGGCAGTTTGAACCTCCTGAATAATGCTGCAGTTAATTAAGTCACACCGGATTCTTCCGACACACCAGATTCTTTTCGTGGTAAACGACCGAGTTTAGATCTCTTTTAAAGGCTAGCATATAATATACTGTACTTATGATACTGCAGCTATCCTAAAAGATATGGATGCAGATACAATATACTTACTTGCCGTATCGATATTTCAAAAGCTATCGATATCGATTATACTGTATACAGATATGTATATGGAGTGGATATGGCTTATGTTGATATGGAATCAACTAACCGATAGTGAGTCTCAAACACCATTTGTTTGAGGAGTTCAATGAAAACATCTGTTGTGGTAGCGCGAACACAGCTTCTGCACCTCCACAGATGATGGGCCATGAAGAGGGGCCATTTTCTTTCCAGTTGCAACCAGTTTTTGGCGTTTTACGAAGAACTCAGGAATATTTGAAAAAAATATTCATGCTTTCATATCAGGAGTTGGGCTCAAATGTTACCCGCAAGCGACGGATTTACTAAGGAGTGAGACCCATCCTATCCGCTTTATGCAAACCCCAACTTTAGCTGTGTTTCTACGTACTTTCTACCCTTGCGCAGGACTGTGGTTGGAAAACTACTGTATAATTTAGTGTTCTTTCATCGGCCAATACACTAAGGCGCACACACAAATATGTGCATTCTTTGACGTACGTACCCGCTCATTCGAGTATCATGCCAAAATAGAATTTCGACATATGATGCGAGACCTATGAGCACTTGATGCACTGTCACACTCCCTGTTCTACGCAAGTTGCGTCACACATAATCATAATGGAAACACGTGTTGTACTGAGGAACGTTCATGGGGCACATGCGCAAGTCGCTGCAGTCAGTGATCGATCTCGTGAATAGTTGACAATTGTTGCCTGGATGCCCAGCTCCCAAACACATGTAGTTGAAACTTCGGCACCAAACTCGATCCGCGCAAGCCTGGGCGCAAGTGACTGGACTCTGACTCGGAAACGTCAATGGAGATGGTTCAGTCATACACAGCGAGGTCAAAGTAAAATTTTGATGTCCATCCACAAATAAAATGCGAGTATTCTTTGAAGCTCGTTTCGAAAAAAACCAAGTCGAGCTTACTCGAAATCAGACAGACTGGATGATATGCTGCTGACAATAAAGGCGCAGATGTGCATGGTGCATCTGACCACGGCAGCATGAAACATCGCGGTGTTCGTGAGCTCGATATCTGGTTGCACATGTAGTGTTTTGCGAACGTAGTCATGGCAACGAGTAAGGGATTGGGTGAATTTCTGTCGCTGTACCATGTAGTCGTCGCGCCGATAGAACAAGCAGGAATTGAAGCCACACTTTCATCGCGTAATGCCGTCATAACAGTTTTTGGGTCATATTTCATCTGAAATTACAAGTCGAATATAGCCTCAGCAAAAAAATTCAAAAAACGCGAACGCAAAAAACCAGCAAAAGTTACTAGCTATGGTTTCATTTCACGATCTTTTGAATCTGATCGTAGGCTAATATCGACACCAGACATCGCCTATCTTGTAGAGCAGAAAACATGCTGCATGCTGCTGCCCTGTCCTACGCTCACAAATCACACAAAACCGCGTGCAGGACATGTGTTTCTAAAGTGTGCGACTGCTACCTAGGGCGGTGCGGCTTGCGACGCTTCTGCGACTGTTTGCGCCCGCAACGAAGATTGTGTGCAGTCGGAGGCTCTAAAAAAAACAATCGCGAGCTGCAATTTGGAAATAAACTCCCTGTACGCGGTTCTCTTTGGCTTCTAAACACGGGACAAAGCTACCCTCATAACATTTCTTCTGCTCGACAAGATGTGATGTAAACGCATTGGTAGTTTGCATATCCACTTGCCAGGTCATAGTCTCGCGCCACTTTGCGTACGCACTGCTTACTTGCTTACGCACTGCATTAGGCTGCCGCAAAGGTTACTTCTACGAGAATGTTACTACCTTCAGCACTAGCGCAGCGCACCTACAGTACTACTCACTTGCTCTGCTTGTTATCGACTAGTAAAGTATAGTTTTCTCTACTAGGTCTTACATAACACAAGATAGGCCATGTCTGGTGGCGATAGTAGCCTGCGATCGAATTCGAAGGAACCACGTCTCCCAGTTAGCATAACCGAACAGGAGGTATAAAAGTCGTAAATTTTGAGGGTACCTCCGACTTTGGCGCCCAATATCTCAAGACAGGTTGAAGGTAAAAACCTTTCGCGACAAGCATTCGAGTCCTCGTCCATTTGCGAACACGCTGATGCTTCGTTTATCAGGAAAGACCGGAAGATCAGTGAGTTGGGGCCGATATCGCCGAAGCGCTTTAAAAAGAACGCTTTTTGGGATAATTCCGTAAAAATCAAGTGTGCACAAAAAAGGATTGTTGCATCACTATCACCACGAATGGGTGCATCTAATTCACACATAAAAAAGGGGGTCAAAAAATTTCACTTGGCAACCCCTGGGTCGGCCCTCTACAGAAAGCCTGTCTTAATGTTCCCCAGCTCCAAAAGGTATGCAATTGCGTGGGGCTTCAAGAAGGCATTGCCTCTGCAGCTTACCTGTGCTACAAGATTGGTCACTGAATTGTATTCTCTGAGGGTAAGCATAGGAGCTAACACTCCTCCTTTCGCAGCGCAGGTCGTCCACGCTTGATTCCAGTCCCCCGTGCTTTCATCGACGAAAAAGCAACGATTGCCATCGATAACGCCGCGAACAACTGTGGAACAGTATTCGATAAAATCGGCTTGAGTTGGGAAACACATTGAGGCTGAAAAGGAAGGCGCACAGCACACATTATTGCATATATCAAGTTTTATATGATGAAGACGTAGCACGCATGATATGTGTCATAAGTTGACTTTATCTGAAGTGCTACGCTGTCATCTCTTCTGTGCTATACTCACTTGCAGCATTTGCAGATGTCCACAGATAGACGAATACTTGCAATGCAGAGATGACATATGAGCAGCTCGACATTTTAGCAACGCGATGCAATGACCACTTCGACTACGAATGGAATGTTGAACCGCGCAACACTTTTTGGCGCTAATTAGCACACTAATTAGTGGGGTTATAATGTTGCCAATGCCACAGCGAGATAGCGCAACATTTAATCTCTCGAAATCCTTCAGGAATCCTCTCAAATATGTTCCTGGAAGGCCCCAGACCCTCTTGAATAGGACCCACTTTTCGCCTATATTTCGCCATTACGCCTTTTTCTCCGTTCAGGGCGTACCTCGACAGGTGTCGCTGCTGCACGGTACTTGGTTTAGGGCACCACGTACATGGGTCGGGGCAAGCCCCTGGTGAGGATAGGACGAACGTGGATTGGATAGGACGTACTTGGATTGGGGCACCGCGTACATGGGTCGGGGCAAGCCTGTGGTGAGGATAGGACGTACATGGATTGGGGCACCGCGTACATGGGTTGGGGCAAGCCCGTGGTGAGGATAGGACGTACTTGGATTGGGGCACCGCGTACATGGGTCGGGGCAAGCCCGTGGTGAGGATAGGACGTACTTGGATTGGGGCACCGCGTACATGGGTCGGGGCAAGCCTGTGGTGAGGATAGGACGTACTTGGATTGGGGCACCGCGTACATGGGTCGGGGCAAGCCCGTGGTGAGGATAGGACGTACTTGGATTGGGGCACCGCGTACATGGGTCGGGGCAAGCCCGTGGTGAGGATAGGACGTACTTGGATTGGGGCACCGCGTACATGGGTCGGGGCAAGCCCGTGGTGAGGATAGGACGTACTTGGATTGGGGCACCGCGTACATGGGTCGGGGCAAGCCCGTGGTGAGGATAGGACGTACTTGGATTGGGGCACCGCGTACATGGGTCGGGGCAAGCCCGTGGTGAGGATAGGACGTACATGGATTGGGGCACCGCGTACATGGGTTGGGGCAAGCCCGTGGTGAGGATAGGACGTACTTGGATTGGGGCACCGCGTACATGGGTCGGGGCAAGCCCGTGGTGAGGATAGGACGTACTGGATTGGGGCACCGCGTACATGGGTCGGGGCAAGCCGGGGGGGGGGGGGAGGGGGGGGGGGAGCCCGTGGTGAGGATAGGACGTACATGGATTGGGGCACCGCGTACATGGGTCGGGGCAAGCCCGTGGTGAGCAGAGGACGTAACTGGAGTGCGGCCCCGCGAACAGGCCACGGGGCACGCCCGTGGTGAGCTTCGGACGTACATGGAGTGGGGCACCGCGTAGAGGGGTTGGGGCACGCCTGTGGTGAGGATAGGACGTACATGGATTCGGCCACCGCATACATGGGTCAGGGCAAGCCAGTGGTGAGGATAGGACGTACATGGATTGGGGATTGGGGCACCGCGTACATGGGTTGGGGCAAGCCCGTGGTGAGGATAGGACGTACTTGGATTGGGGCACCGCGTACATGGGTCGGGGCAAGCCGGGGGGGGGGTGGGGGATAGGAGTAGGATTGGGGCCGCGCGGGTGGGGCAAGCCCGTGGTGAGGATAGGACGTACTTGGATTGGGGCACCGCGTACATGGGTCGGGGCAAGCCCGTGGTGAGGATAGGACGTACTTGGATTGGGGCACCGCGTACATGGGTCGGGGCAAGCCCGTGGTGAGGATAGGACGTACATGGATTGGGGCACCGCGTACATGGGTCGGGGCAAGCCCGTGGTGAGGATAGGACGTACTTGGATTGGGGCACCGCGTACATGGGTCGGGGCAAGCCCGTGGTGAGGATAGGACGTACTTGGATTGGGGCACCGCGTACATGGGTCGGGGCAAGCCCGTGGTGAGGATAGGACGTACTTGGATTGGGGCACCGCGTACATGGGTCGGGGCAAGCCCGTGGTGAGGATAGGACGTACATGGATTGGGGCACCGCGTACATGGGTCGGGGCAAGCCCGTGGTGAGGATAGGACGTACTTGGATTGGGGCACCGCGTACATGGGTCGGGGCAAGCCCGTGGTGAGGATAGGACGTACTTGGATTGGGGCACCGCGTACATGGGTCGGGGCAAGCCCGTGGTGAGGATAGGACGTACATGGATTGGGGCACCGCGTACATGGGTCGGGGCAAGCCCGTGGTGAGGATAGGACGTACATGGATTGGGGCACCGCGTACATGGGTTGGGGCAAGCCCGTGGTGAGGATAGGACGTACATGGATTGGGGCACCGCGTACATGGGTTGGGGCAAGCCCGTGGTGAGGATAGGACGTACATGGATTGGGGCACCGCGTACATGGGTTGGGGCAAGCCCGTGGTGAGGATAGGACGTACTTGGATTGGGGCACCGCGTACATGGGTCGGGGCAAGCCCGTGGTGAGGATAGGACGTACTTGGATTGGGGCACCGCGTACATGGGTCGGGGCAAGCCCGTGGTGAGGATAGGACGTACATGGATTGGGGCACCGCGTACATGGGTTGGGGCAAGCCCGTGGTGAGGATAGGACGTACATGGATTGGGGCACCGCGTACATGGGTTGGGGCAAGCCCGTGGTGAGGATAGGACGTACATGGATTGGGGCACCGCGTACATGGGTTGGGGCAAGCCCGTGGTGAGGATAGGACGTACTTGGATTGGGGCACCGCGTACATGGGTCGGGGCAAGCCCGTGGTGAGGATAGGACGTACTTGGATTGGGGCACCGCGTACATGGGTCGGGGCAAGCCCGTGGTGAGGATAGGACGTACATGGATTGGGGCACCGCGTACATGGGTTGGGGCAAGCCCGTGGTGAGGATAGGACGTACATGGATTGGGGCACCGCGTACATGGGTTGGGGCAAGCCCGTGGTGAGGATAGGACGTACATGGATTGGGGCCCCGCTTTGGCAGCTTTGTTTTTGAATGCCGCTTCTAGCAGACACATAGCAAGGTGCCGCGCTTGATTGGAATGGTCCGTCTTCCGGTTGCGTCTTTTGGTCAGAATTGCTTGCGTCTTTGTTCTCCGTCATGTTTTCGTTTCTTTGTTTTCGTTTCTGTTCTGCGGCGTGCTTTCGTTTCTCTTTTTTTTTAAAACGAACCGTTTTGGAGTCAGCGTTAATTTTTTCTCTCATGTTTCAGGAATATCGAAATCGGAATATCGCAATTCGTATGAAAGTGTGTGTGTATATATATATGTATGTGTATCAATTTTTGTGTATATATAAACGTGTAAAGAATAGAAATGTGTATATGTATATACTGTATGTGTAAATAAATATGTAAATATATGTGAAATGTACATAAAAAGATATAGAACAGTTTTACAACACGACCGTGGACGAAATGCCAATGAACGTTTCAAAATGGGCGATGGAGAAGGTGGAGAAGGTGCATGGCTGTCGATCCAATGCTACCAAGCAAGAGTGAGAAGAGACCCCATCGTATTTCGTGGTTCGGAATTGGAGAAAGTTAATTTACGAGGCGGTGGAAGAGGGCTATTCGTACACATTTGGAAAAGATATTATTTTTCGGCTGGAATTTGATCGAGTGATCGGTTATGATAGTCGCATGGAGCGCTTTGTAAATACAATTCACGTGGTGGCTAAAAATGGTTTGGTCGTAACCGCTTATCCCAGGATGTAAGATAATAAATTGGTGAATGTGTCTTGCGAATTAGCTGTTCTAACCATGCTTACAACGCATAGTGTCCCGCAACTCACTTCGCCCACTACAGTCGGCTATATAAGGCTGCAAGCAACCCTTGCATCTCATTCTGCTTGAGTGTGCTCTCCAGAAATGGCTGCTCAGGTGACCAGTCAAGCAGTAGATTATTTGATTTTATGGGGAGTGGGCTAAGCAGGCATAAAATCCTCTGGCGGCATTGGGCCATGAAATGAGTGATTATAACCCAGTTTTCCTATGTGTCCATCCCCCTCGCCAAGCTACCTCTTTCCCACCATTGCAAAAAAGGCGCTTGCCATAGACTGATTGAAATGCTAATGCCTAGTCTGGTCATAATGCTCCACCAGTCGTTATAAAGCCTCCTGCGCATTGGCACTCGTCGCTATGCACTAACACCATGATGCAGTTTCTTATTTTCCAAATGTGCGAAAAAGCACTGGATCCAAACGAAAAACGCAGCTTTTACTCGACGTCCCCACGCAAAGATCACACGACCTGCAACTGCCTCACGGCACTTGAGCTGGTCTATATATACCGAGTCCTGCGGAATACGCAAATCAGAAAACCAGACACGTCAATAGAAAACACATGACAAAAGCCAAACTCAGGCGCACGAGAAGACATCACGAGAAGATACTGTGCACGACACACAGCTTACGTTGCCCTACGACTCGAATACGCCCAAAATTATCATCCAGAGATACGCGGACAAGTACACAAGTGAACCTAATCCTTGTTTCAAGGTCACCATAATGCAGCAACCACGAACACAAAAAGTTCACCAAATAGCTTAGCACCCTCCCACCGCTTCGTCT
>JASANH010000692.1:0-20516 GCA_030248295.1 Mesodorylaimus sp. YZB2_4 | reverse complement strand
CACTGTTGCGTGATCACTCGCGACGATACATAACAATTTGCTTGTCTGCTCACTATAAGCCAAAAATTGGTGATGCGACGTCGAATCATTTCTGTTAACCCAGTCAACATGGCGAAAGTTCAGAGCTAGCCAGGAGTTTATTTGTTGGAACCGCCAGGGCATTAGTAACAACTGCCGCAAAACGAAAATGCGCCTCTCTGCAGACGAAACGACTATTGGTCTGACAAATGCTCTACCTACCAAAGGCTTAAAGGACTGGAAGGCCCCGATTACAGGACGCTGACACAATTGTCTTGGTTCAGGTCATGAAATTAGTGGCTGCAAACGCTAAAAGCCCTGTTATTATTGCCGCCAACATGGACATCGCAGCAGTCTGTGCCTTTGAAAAATTTCCTGGCACTGGAAATGCCAACAATGAACATGTCCTCATAAATCCATGCACAACTACCAACGTGTTCTCAGAAATCCATTCGTCAGAGGCAAAGGCATTCCAGTCCTCAACAGGTCACCCACTCCATACTCGCATTTGGAGAAACCAGCCTACTTGGCACAGCCACAATCCAAGTACAACCAGTCAGCTTGCTACAGAGGTCTGCAACGGCCCACTAGATCTTACACAACTGTAGCAGCCAAAGCTATATCACGGAAGCCTTTGTGAGAAAACTACAGCTGAAGCCAGTCTGTATTGACAATCTAGGTATAGGTTTTTTTTGAAACAGCAGCCGAGCGCACTATTCGCTCTCAAGGGTCGAGGTACAATTGAAACTATTAGACGGCTCCTTGTTCACTATGGAAGCAGATGTTATGCCATTAATTACTAAAAGAATCAAATGTTTCCCAGTCAGCTTTGACAAATTCAAAGCTTTGTATGGTGCCTCTACTATACGCGAATCCCCTTCCTGTCAAACCTGAAACTGTTCACCCTGATTTACTATTGGGTGTCGACTATCACGGGGACGTTGTCACCAATGAACGCATTACTTTAAAAAAGGGCTGCACTTGATTACCTCGAAATTAGGCTAGATTCTCATGGAGCGCCAGAAATCAACAAACCTTCGAAAGTGTTGACATAAATGGTCTGTTCGCGCGGATACACTGAATTTTTCATGCTGAATGAGGAGGACAACGATACATTAGGGGACGACAGTGAGTTACAGGTGACACCAGCCGGAACGTTGATTGCTTGGTCCATCCGCAAGGTCACTTCAGCACCATATCCTAAACTTCACCAAACTTACGCGTCAGCAGCAAATGCAAGGATTCGCGCACGTTCTGGCGATGTTCCGCCAAAGACTTATCAGCAGGCCAGTCGACAAAGCGCACTCGACAATCGGAAGGGACATCAAAGCTCACGCTCTGCCTTTACAATTATGGCAGTAACTGTTTTCTGTCTGCCATCTGCGCAAGCTTCTCAACCACTTATTTGTGCAGCTAAAAGCGCCAAATATATGTTTTTGATCTTTCTAGAAGACCCGCCTGTGTCTTCACCATAAGACAGGATCAAGGCAAAATTTTCCAAGCTACATTGCAGTTATACTAGAGCATCTTTACAGCATTCAGGGAGAAAGCTGGTATAAGATTCTATTTCTTAAAGGTTATATATATATTTTAACCATCAATGTGTGTCGCTACGTGAGGCCAAACATTAATGGTGGAAGCTCTTGATCGGAATTCATTTCTCTCATCATAGTTTCATATCAATAGACTATCAATAGATTACACTGTGCTAGACCATTTATCATCGTGAATTTTAAACACTGTGTTCATCTGTGATACGGCTTATTTTTAGTAGCTGCGCGTAGCCCGAACCTTGCCTTGACTATGCTAGGCTAGCATATAGCTAACTCCAATTCTCGCATCCATACAGCGAACTGTAGTGTGCTAAAGGACCCTACAGTGTTTCACAGCATAGACATAGTCGCAAATATAGTATGGTATGCTATGCTATAGATTATAGATACAAGTACAGTACGCATTTTGCGAGCACCCGGAATCACGCAAGCAGCAGACATCAATGATGCGCAAGCAGGGTTGGCGCGTTGTTCAAATAACCCTGTCATGACGGGCGTGGAAAAGGTATGGGTATTTCCGTTTCACATTGCTCTACAATGACGTCTGTCAATTGTGGTCAATCCCTAGCGCAGCTGAAGTCAAGACAGAAGCAATAATCCCAGCCAATGACCTGTGTTGGCAGATACTCGTTACGAGTCCAATGCGAAATCAAATTCACAGCGTCACGTGCAGCTCGCGGTACCGGAGGTCGATTCACCCGATTCAGATGCGGCACCCGATTCAGATTTGTATGCCGATCTCGCTAATGTACCTCATGCAACGTTGATCAAATGGTACAAGGCGAACGACGCAGAACTTACTGTCGCTACAAACACAATGGCCGAAATAAAACAGCTCATCCAATGGTCAAGGGAAACAGGACAGCCAGTACCACCGCCTGGGCAGTATCAACAGCAAGATGTCACAGGTATGCCCGTTTCTTGCCGCCTAATCCATCCTCTTTACAGTCTCCGCCAGCGAGCGATCTGCAAGCAATGATTAGCGATACAGTCCAGGATGTGGTGCCCCCGATGATCTAGAATGCTGTGACCAGATATTGTCGCAGGTGGATGAACTGGCAGGAGCAGCGCCTGGTTTATCCAGCTTAATGCCGAATTAAGCAAATTCACGACCACTGGGAAGATGACAATGCATCTGTTAATGGTATCGACTTGGCAACATACCATCGCCGTCTAAAAGAAAATGCATCGGCACCTCCACCAAGCCAACTGCAACCAGCTAAATCACAATTGATAATAGGCTCGCGGGTGCGATTGGCATTAGATAAAGGCAAGACCCGCAACAGAACATCAAGCCGTTTGACAGGACTACTGATTTGCCATTATTTGACGAATGGTCGTGCGATTACCACTGGCGTATGGAAATGTACCAAGCGATTAGTGACATCGAACTACAGACAGTTTTGTTACTCTATTTGGGTGACGAAGCTAGCCAATGGTTGCGAGAATATTTGAAACAATCCTAGATCGATTAAAATGACGATAGACGCAGTTGGTCACCGACATGTGCGCCCACTTCGGACTCAAGGATGGATTATATCTTATGACTGCGTTTTGTGAAACAAAACCACTCCTAAACGAACAATATCAAGTTAATGCGAGTCGATTGGTCCAAGCAGCACAATGTGCGTTCCCGTCAGCATCACCTGATCACCTCAGGTAGATACTGATTGAGCAATTTCAGAGCAATATGCCGCTAGCGCTAGCCACATTAATCCAAGACTTCTGTATCGATTCGTCACACAAGACATCGTCGACATCGTACAAGCACTCAAGTGTCAACTCCATCAGCAGACCACTGCACCCAGTGCGGCAATGGCGGTCAAGGCGACAGTAGCAGCAATCGATGCAGCCCACCAGTCAGTACCACAGGCGAATGCAGCAGGAACAGCACCAAGCCATCCACGGCTATACCAGCAATGCCCCGTTATTGCTCCCACCAGCAAACCAAGGTAACAGTAGCCATAATGGTAATCCTGCTAATTCCTCTTTTCAGCAACAGTGGTCTGATTCGAATCAGAACCAACAGCCACGCCAAGATCGTCCAAGTCGGCCAGCAGCGACAGGTTTGTGTGTGCGAGTGTTCCATTGTCTAGCTACTGAGTACAGCTACAATTCAACAGTCCAGTCGACACCCCCATCAGATTTGGCGACGCAGGTTTGTGCTTCTTGCGATCAAGTTGGTCAACGCCCGCCTTGTTGAGTCCCTGGCTGCGATTGTGCGCCTGGTCAAAGGCCATTTCGATGTCCTTTCGTGTATCTAGCTGATCTGGTCAAAGCAAACTGGAAGCATGCGTCTGGCAATGTTTCTTAGTCGACATTTCAACAACAATCAGCCAGTATTAGCTCGATATTGAGTCGACCAGCGGTCAAACCTACGTCAAGTCTGGTGACAAAGAAGAATTGAAAAAGGTTGAATAGATCATAAAAAGAAAAAAATGACTGCTCAATACAGGAGCTACATAATTATCAGATAGAGACAGGCTGTCATCACCACCATCATTATCATCATCACCAAATGGTGATAGAAAGACAGATTTATGCACTTTATATCTAATAAAAGCAAAAACTATAGGAAGAAGGGAATACTTGAAGAGGTATTGACACAAACATCCCTTTGCTGTTGCAAATTTTTTTTAACAAATAATTTAGCTTAGTCCATCTTCAGTGAGTGTTTTCAGCGTTTACTTTTTCTTTTCAAGGCGCCACTGAATAATAATTTTGCGCCAATAAAAATAATTTTCGAAATTTTCTGGAAAGGAAAGTTTGAAGATTATGCATGCAACGAATCAAAAACATTGCTAATTACTTGTTTAAGAAATATTTACTCAAGTTGTCAAGAGAAATGATAAATTTCTCAACGTTTGATGATAAGTCTGAAAAAACTCTATGTTTTCTCCTCGCTGAACTTGTTCTATATATACGTAACTCATTATAACACGGTCGCGCATTTCGAAGCAATAGCTAGATGGTTGACAAGTTCTACTTAGGAAGGAGGTTAATATTCACACACTACATTAACAACCCATGAGATCAGCCCAAGCAACAAAAGTTGCATGCTTTCCAGCTGCCAGAACGAGGGACCTCTTTGGACTTTTGGCAGCCATATTTTTTTTCTTCATTTAAATGAATAAAAACGAGCAATATACAAACAGGCTCACACAAAAATAAATCACTCTAATCATTCCCAGAATGTCGCGCTGATCAAATAATAGTAAAAATTCCAAGACAGTTGAAAAGTCATAATCATCCAATAAAAAAATTTTCAGTAATTATTATAATTGTGGAATAAATGTATCGCTCATGCAACAAAAAGAGAAAATTAAGCTAAGATAAAGATTAATCCACATCGAAGCTTGCACAATGAAGAATCTTCAAATTCTGGCCATGACGTTGATAAGTCCATAGCAAAACCCGTAGAGAATGTAAACATTTTCGGTAGAAACTTTAAGAGCGCAAAATATGTTCAAATTTTCCTTTAAACGTTGATCAATCCATATAAAACCTGTTGAGGAAAATATCGGTCCACACCAAAGCTTGTAAAGATGAGATCCCAAGATGTGAATTGTCGCAAAGATCCACACTTAAGCTTGCAGAACTCATAATCAATCGATTGGGAAACTTGCAGAGGAATTTTTCTACATCGATGTATATCAGTCCATGGGAGAACTATCGAGGAAGTTGTAGCAGCCACAGCATAGGTACGATTGGAAATAAACTCTAGCTAACAACAAAGGCATACATCAATAAAAGCATTAAAATATAGCCAGCCTAATGAAAAACCTGAATTAGGCGCTAATGGCTGCCTTATTCAGTCAATGATATCATGCACACTCATGCACCTCGAAAAGCCATTTCATACCTCCCTGAACCAAACGCTCCCGAATTCATGATAAACACACAACGGACCCATGGCATCTTATCAGACTACCCCTAAGCAGACATAACCACCAGCATGCAGACCTAACTGAGCGTTTTAAGCTTGAACTAGATTCGCTGTTGTGGCAACCAGTTTACTGGTATATGAAACTGGCGAGGATTTTGTCTTCCACTTATAACTGCTAGTCAACGCATCGCCATCCATAACTAGAGCTGAGGGAACGCTTTGTCCCACTGCGAAGGCATGCAAGAGCAACACAGCCAACAAAAAAGCCTGACTATCGACACAAAAATCATTTATACCACTTAGAACACAAAACCATGTGGTCTTTTTGTCAGTTGCAAAAGATGATGATATTACACAAATTACCACTCGACAGCTTTGAAAAACTTTTACATGGCACAATGAAGCTTAACTGAGAGCAAACCACTTAAAGAAACCACACTATTAAGAAGATTCACCTTTTGATACATGGATATTCACCCACTTGTTTAAAGTTACAGAAGGGGGGAAAAACCCAATTATCACCGCCACATGGTGCCCCCTGGATAACCAACCAATGGTGATGGTCTTCGGTGTCAGATGCTACGACACATCGACCGAAGTCTCATTCTGTCGGCAATAGTGAAACAAAGTTTAGGCGTCCTGATTAGACAAGTAGTTTCGTTTAGACAAGTAGGGCGTCCTGATTACTTATGCCAGTGGTGGGTGGTCAACTCGAATCGACTATTGGCAGACGCGCCGAAGCCACCTGAAGCTTGTGTCCAACGCAAGGGTTCTCCAATCTGACAATGTGGCTCTCTAGCACAGAGTACTTATGATGGATTCGCAATAGGTGCAGAAAACCCAGTAAGATATCCGAGCCTACTACAAGAGACTGGACTTCTACCCACACAAAAATGTGTTTTCCAAACGGGTTTGTAGCAATTAAGCAACTGCCAAGTGTAGGACTATGGGCCTGCCACCCTGATTGGTTACCTGGGGGGTCCTGGTCCTGACTAATGTTAGGCCAATTCGTGCAGCGTGTGCAAATGAAGATCAATGCAATTGCATAGATTAACGGGCTTTCAAGTGTCGCCTGTTCGTTATCATGCAAGAGGCGGCCTCTCCTATCCTATTAATTCTGGGTCAGCCCTGACTGCGTGGCACTGTTGGCGCGTCCCGTAAAGTATCTTCTCGAAAAATTACATGGAGCCCTCGTGCCTGGTAGGCCATGGCGACTGGGAGGAAGTTATCAATGTCCACTGGCTGGGAAACATCAACCCTAGCTCTATTAGAGCATCATATTACAGACCTGGTGACTTCGGCCACAACTTCCATCACAGCCCTTGGTCACATAGCGTCTTGGTCTTTTACTCGTTGTCCTCTTCTCTGGCTGCTTCAGCTCCAATTTTTTCATTTTAATAATGGCAGAAGACTCAACACTTCGAACAAGTATCACAAATAGATGTGAGCGAAGATATATACAATGTGCATGAGTCTATGTGGGGATTATGCATCTGATGATGATGCAGCTTTCTGCTGTTGTTGTGACCTTTTTTCTATATCATCAATGGCACACAATGCATGATTCCTGACTTTTGTTTGTCACTCCTGTACTTGAATGATTTAATTTTATCGGACTGTTTTTCGTAGTGTAGAGTGATGAAACTAATCAATATGATGCAAGATAATATGGCCCGTTATTTGTTTGGAGAACAGCTGACTTCACTTGTTAGCAGTGAGAAAAAATCAGCAGTAATGAAAAGCATATGGATATCATGTCTGCAGAGAGACAAAAAAAAACAAAAACATTGATGAGAAATACGATATGTTTTGAGACATTCACTTTAACCTTTAGACATGTAAGATGTCCGATTCCCGAAACTATGCGTGGGCTGCCATAAGACAATGAAGCGCCTAGCACACCACTACAAAAAATGCGCCAATTTTGAAGAACGCGTTGAAGATGTCCTTGGAGATGCAGCGGCCGAAAGTGAAACAGTAATCGTTGAATACGATACAAATGAAGGTAACAAGATCGCCACGAAGATTGGTTTTGTGAGGCTGCGTTAGTTTTGCTCAGGCGTTAGGCGAAGCTGAGCTGCGTTCGGCGAAGGATACGACTTCTCCAGCTTGAATATTCAGTCAGACGCTTGTGGTGAACCGGAAAGGAAAAAGCGACAACCGGCTCTAGCTGATGGTCAAGGAGCCTGGGATGGAGATCGTAAAGTTTTCCTGCCAGCCGAGGATTGAAGGTTGACAAACCACAAAAAAGATAACACCAAACGCCATCAAGCTGACGAAGGTCTCATGAGACGATTTAAGACCAACTCGAAACTGTTCATCGAAATTCAAAGATCACTTAGTCGAGATTATTAAAAATCAGACAAACACTGTAAACGCCGCTGTAAACTATGTGGCTTGCGGGCTCTTTCATATATTTAATCGAAGCAAAAAAAGCCAAGGCGTTGAGTCGATGCAAAAATGGAAATGTCGCCTATTGAAGGAGCCTGTTAAGTAGATGGGACGTGATGAGGAATTTGGAAGAGGCCAAAGCTGTTATTGAGAGTGGCGTGGATGAACGTGTTGATGAGAGGGCGCACAATGTCATTGATGATCACATTTTCACCATGTTTCAAATAAATTGGGCGCAGCGGCCAGAAATTGCTCAGAATATGACTGTGGCTAAGTGGTACGATCGCAAAATGGATAAAGCGAGCGCAGTTAGGCCGATCGACATCATCGAAATCAAAAAACATTAAACGGCAAAACTGTTTGGCCGCATTTCATTGGAGTATTGCCTGAACAGGTTTTTTTGATTCAATTCTATTTCGAGCTGTGCCAACAAAGAGTGCGCCCTACAGTGATGTTACCAAAACACTGCAATGAGCCTTTACTGCTGTCGTATCACGGAGAATAGCGAATTCATAATGCCGGAACACGCTGCAAGCGTTTTCAAACATCAGTCGGCATCAAAGGCCATTTTCCTCGTTTATCATATGGCATATCTACACCAGTGATTCCATAGAATTTTTGGATCCTTTAAGTCGCAAAGCTGTCGACGCTGGCTTGGATCACAGCTCAAAAACTGCCAAACATAGTTACCGCGATTATCAGTCGATGTACACTGTGAACGCGGTTGCAGCTTTGAACACTCTGGGAGCTGCAACTGCAGCCTTTCTATCTCACAATGATGGTGATGAGGATGGGGATCAGGATCAGGTCGGCGATTTTAAAGAAGAAGGCGAGGACTCTAAGGAGTCATCAGTTGAAGGCTGGGGCGAAGGAACGACTGAAGGTGCTCAACAAGATGAAGAGGGAGAGAAGGAAAGCGAGGAGGAAGAGGAGGAAGAGGAACAAGAGAACAAAGAGTAGAAGGGGGAGGGGGGGGAGGGGGAAAGAGGAATTAGAGGAGCGATCCCTGAATCTGGAAGAGGACGAAGATGGCGCGCAGGCAGTCAATACTCATATTTTGTAACTTTGATGTTCCAGGGTAGTAGTGAAACGTTGGTCGCGCAACAAAAGTTTAAGGGACTAATGTCTTTGAAAATGGACTTGGTATTAGGGCAGGGTATAGCGAAACTTTTGGGTGGGTTTGGGTGTGTTTTTCGTTAACGTCGAAAAACTAGCACAATGTTGCCAATGTTACAATAAAGGTGTATACTTGAAGTCGAAGTGCACAACTTCATCTTGTGCACGTGGGTATGCGCACTATGCACATGCGCACATCTAGTGCACATGCGCATGCACTTCATCTAGTGCACATGCGCATGCACTCCAAACTGCAAGTATACTAGCCCAACTGGCCAAGAAATCGAATGGAGAAGCTGTGTTCTGTATGCGCAAAATCCAAGGACAAGGACCTGGGATTGCGCGAAGAGAACTGCTTAGACCCGACTCAGAGAGATAAAACCAACACAAAAAATGCAGCATACCTGATGTGCTGATTGAGTAAAATCGATTTCCATTTTTTTCATGGTAATCCTTTTTGTAACAATACCTGTAATTCTTTCCGCAATCCTTAATCCCCTCATCATTTTCTTGCAGACAGCTGATTGTTCGAGGAGGATGATCTTTCAGTGCTGTTGCAATGAATGTCAAATAATACTAGCTGCAGAAAGTAAAGTCGAGGCGCGAATAAAAATTTTCCATAGCGACGACTTGCCGGCCACCCTTGTCAAACGTTGAGTTTCACCAGCACCCTATAAAAATAAATCATGGGATTGAACGTAGCTAGGATATCAGTCGCAGTGAGGACTTGACAATGGTCAAACTACTATAAAACTCACGAATTTGATTTTATTTGCATGCTGCTCTGATATCTCTTCTTGAGCAAGTTATATTTTCATCCGCTATTCTATTAAAAAGAGGGTTAGATAAGGTTACCTCGCTCACAGCCGAGTCCTAGCGTTAGTCTCGATACGTTTTGGTTCTTCGGCTTACCAAGTCTATAATGTCGGCAAAACAGCCTCGTTGTAGTTTTTTTGCTTCCAAGGTTTTTCAATTTTTTGCCAAATTGAGCTTATGAACTTCAAGATGATGCCTGTAGCATCTACACTGAGGAAAGGAGAATTAGGAGTCATGGGCGGACTGGTTTTATATGTTTCAGTTTGGTTCGGTTCTCGGTTGTATGGGTTTTGGTTTTAAACCTTTTGGTTCGATAGCATTGTTTTATCCCAAGCAATTTAGCTCCAACTTGGACCATCATCTGTGATAATCTACCTCACAATGCATGCCGCATAGCAAATCACCGTCATAAAAAATTGAAGCAAGACATGGTTTATGCAGAATCCTCATATGAATGCTGATCAAAATGCTCTGTACATTCATACACAAGCGCACTTTATTCCCACTAGGCTGGGGCTTTATTCTCACTCAAGCGAGCCAGTGTTCCGCTGCTTGTGTGCTGCTTGCGTTGGGAAAGGCTCATGTACTGTATATCCAATACTCCACGATTGCGTGACACCAGCTGCTTGGTGTGCCATGGAATCGAAACAATTTCGATTTAGGTTCCACCTCTTTTAGTTCGGTTCGGTTCCTGGAACCGAACCGAACAGAGAACGAAACCAAACCGAACATAGAACCGAGCCGATCCGCCCGTGGATTGGGAGAGGTCGTATTTGGTGGTGCAAAATGAAAAGTGGCCTTCGCTTGTGGTTTTAGGCTCCTGTTGAGTCGAAGTTGCAGACAAAGGCAACATTAAACCCAGGTTGAGATAATTTACTGAAATTGCTGCATTGTAAATACGAAAAAAATTGCAAATCATAGTGAAAAGTCTCCATCATTAGCCAATATAATCGAGCTCCAAATCGGTGAAAAAAACGCAATAAAAAAAAGTATGACAGTTTGGCGAGCAACTACAAAAACGTGCAGCTTTTACCAAGCAAACAATAAGAAAATTGCACACAAAAACTAATCCCACACATAAGTGAAAACCAGATAGACAAAATAAATTGAACGACTAAAAACATGTCACTCATCTTATAAAACACCAATACCCGAACGATATTCTCCTGCCATACATACCTAACTACAGGCCATATGTTGAGTCAATATGAATTATTTCCAAAAAAGTCTGTTATCACAGACTCAAAACTTTTAGACCAGCCAATGCACAGAGTGAAACCAGGGCTTAGAATGGCTGGTCTACTCGGCCACTGCTAAGCGCAACCACGGTTTAGGAAAAATGTCTGAGCAGAAGCTGCTTTCTCTGCATGAATATCAACAGGACGACTGATCCTGGTAGAGGGCCACACGATCCTGTGCTCGTGGTCCTCAAAGTGGGCTAGGAGTGTCTAACTCTCGGGCTATGCGTAGTAGCGCTTGCTCGTATCATTACTAGGGAGTGTTCGACTCGCGGCCAGGTAAATCATTTTGTGTCATGTGCCCTTTTATCCTAGAGTGTGTCATTACTGATATGATAAACCATGAGCATGAACATAAAGTTGGAAGAAGGGGAAAGATTTTACAGTGTTCATCGAGGCTTAGGCATGTAACGATAAGCAATATCACTTTGCTCCCAGCGCTACAGCTTTAGCATGCAGTGTGCAGGTTAATTGTGTGGAACAGCACAGCTGCCTTTGGGGAGCCTGTCTGAACAGCAGCAGTACATGCACCGAACACAAGCTTTGTGGCTTGGATGCTGACATATCAATGCATACATACATACAGTATATGTGTGCGAGCAATTACAAGCTGTGTGTGCACTGCCTGTTGGGGCACTTTCCCTTTTTCTTGTGGCCGAGTAGACCAGCCATCCTAAGCCCTGGTTCCACTGTGTGCATAGGCTGGCCTAAAGGTTTTGAGTCTGTCATAACAGACTTTTTTGGAAATAATAAAACCGTTTTTCGTTTTTTGCTAGAAACTATAGTTTGGCCCAAAACACTTGTTCCTACAACTGAGAGAATTGAGCGACTTGACTGTCATACACCTTCTTCCAAACCTCTTAAAACAGAAACATAGAGCGGAACGTTAACCCGCGCCCATGAAATTACTCGTAAAGACCGCCTACAGATCGATCGACCATTTCATAGTCAGAAACTCTCACCCGTGCCTGCTCATGAAATGCGCATTTTTTTGCATATGTACTCAGATATACAGGCGGCATGAAAAACATAAAAGCTCATTCGTAAGGATTTCTAATTCGTAAGGACTAGCTCATGCTCGAGTGGTCTTAAGTTCTTTATCCTAAGAGTATTCCATCAGGAGCTGAAACTGAACACTTAGGATACGCAAGTTTTATAAGTTATTTTTAGCTCCTATTTTCCTCAGCCCATCTTCGTGAAAGCGCGCTAAGTGAGCCTAGCCAATCAATAGCGCTGCACCTCAACCCGTTCAGTTGATGTTTCTAAGCTGCGCGCCGAAAATGAAAAAAACAGAAACACCAGAGCCAGCTACTTTCGGTAGTCAATAACTCAAGAATGATTACACCAAAAAAGTTCATTTTTCGCACGCTTTGCAAGATAGGTCAGATCCGCTGCCACGTCAATTTTTTAGCAAAATCTGTTGAGTACTCGACAAGCGACAGGTTGAAAAAGCCAAAAAAGTGATTATTTTCTGGAATAACCTTTTCGAAACTAAAGCGTTCAAAAAACGAATGCCAAAAGGCAGATTCTGAAGATGCAAGCTTTCAGAAAAACTGATATTTACACCTGTACGACCTCTGGTTGTTGCTCTAGGCTGATGTTTATCCTCCTCCTCCTCCTCCTCCTCCTCCTCGTCTTCTCCCCCCTGAACAAGAAGTCGCCTATCCTGGAATTCGACAATAGCCGGACGGATTTTGATAAAAATTGGCACGATTGTAGATTCGGCCGATTCTGCTATGTGTGCAAAAAATCAAAAATTCTCGTTAAATCGTTCTCGAGTTATTAGTCGGTGAAAATGGTCCTTTAGCATTAGGCGTCTGGTTGGCTGGTCTAAGCAGGCACTACCGTGCCTGCTGATACTCTTCACGCCACACAATCCACAAATCACGGCCAATCTTCTGAGACATCTTGGTCTAGTGGAATGACCTCGCCTTTCTCTGCTCTCCTGATGTCCCCTATTAGAGATATCTCAACTCCATTGTCGTTGATAAACAGCAATTTCTAAAATTGGAAGAGCAATTATTATTGCTGTCAAGAACCAAAAACTGCTCACCTTTCAACTGGAACCAGCCTTCTTATCGCGACTGACAGAGCTTTCTGAAGCTACTGACTTCTGTGATAAATAATGGCACTCTTGCAGCTATTGAAAGTGCGAATTGAGACTGGACTAAGCTGCTGAGAATAAGTGCCACAACATACACTAACATATGCCCAGCGCGTCAATGCATGTTTTGCATTCTGACTTTCGACCACTTTGCTCTTCGTTATCTGTTTGCATAGGCCACTGCAACCCCAATCTATTGACAGGGGTTCCTTCCCCGTCCGGTTCAGACCGCCCTGCACATGCGTCTCGTACACGTGTGTATACTTCCAAAGGCCTCTAGATGAGAGCAGAGCGAGCCCAGACCTAACCCTGACTGGTTTGTCCAGGACGCCTGGTGCGGCCTCTTGGCCGTCCCTTCCAACTGCTCGTCAGTCATCATCTACTCATCGATTCATGCGGTTGGGTCACATCCCCAGCTGCCATTCTATCTTAGTGCTCTTCACTTGGTTGGTTGTACCAGCGTAGAGGTGTCCGCCTGTCCGCCCGATAAAGTGCTACCTATATTAGCGTCCGTTTCGGTAGGGACCACGCAGGGTAGATTCGAACCAACGTCCGCGTCTAGGTATTACGATCCGTAGCAGGGGAAGGTATCACATTGGAGTCACGAACACCCTGCATCCGGTGTACTCCTGACTCTACAAACGTCGATCGACCAGGAGGAGATTCGCTAGCCGACGTTCTAATTTCTTCATAAAAAGATGAAAGAAGAATTAGCAGTGAAGAATTATAAAGAAAAATATTAATTATTTTTTTCAGATCCACTTGTTTTTTTCAAGACGAGGTCTGCCCGTGGTTCGCCCAGTTTTGCAGTCAGTGTGCTCATCACGGCACGGCTGATCACCTCCGTACGATTCCTGAAGCGGCTCGGCAACCAGCTTCGCGTGGCGTTTGGGATCGCCCTGGTTAGTGCATCTGGTATCCCCAGACTCTGCAAGGTGATTAGTAGTATGTCCATGTGGTGGTCAGTGGGGTAATCGTGAGGTGGTTATCACCGGTCACTCGTCCATCTGGAGTAGCCTCATCTTGACCACCAGCCTGGTCACTCGTCCATCTGGAGTAGCCTCATCTTGACCACCAGCGGGCAGTGGTCACTTGGTCAGTTTGTCTGGTCAGCTGAAGTGCCCAGTCCTGTCCTCCTTCGGACATGGTCACCTGGTCACTCTTGTTTCGAGGTGACCACTTCCCCCAGGGCAATGCCCCCTCGAAATTTTTGGGGTTGGTCCAGTATTCATTACCCCGCTTCATGGTCACCTGATCACTTTGCGGGTGTTCAATCAGCTAATGAAGATCAATGACCAGTATTTTTTAATGAAAAAGCGAAAATTTTGGACTCGGTGAGAATCGAACCTGGGTTGCTGGATTGATAGTCGGGCGCCATACCGATTGCGCTACAAGGGCGGTTTAAAATTGGTGTCGAGTGTGCACAGTGGAGACAGCGGATGATTAGACCGCAGCGTTGCGAGCGCGCGCGGGGATCTACAGTACTTCGCACTGACGAAGCCACTTATATCAAATCGATCAGGTTTTTATTAGGAATTTCACATTTTGAAATACTGATTGGCTGGCATCAATCTTCCCGCGACATGTAAAGTAAACATCCTCATCAACTGCTACATTATTCAAACACTGATTGTCCCCTTATGAGTTTGGTAGGGGTATATAAAAATCTCCCCGTTAGTGTTGTTTGAGAACATATCGACTATTGTGGGTCGTAACCTATTCCTGCATGAAATCATGTTATTATTGGCTAGAGTTCAAAGACCTGTAAGATTGAATTATTTCGATAGGATATTAATATGAAACATAGCTGTAACTGTGTTATTGGTTCTGATAATATTCTCGTGTATATTTGAAAGATATTTCACCCGAATGGAAATGGTTCATGAAGCCGATTGTTTACGAATTGAGAAATTCAATGACCAAAATGCAACTATGCAACGTGAAAGTTCAAACTGTACTCATGTGCATGATGAAATTTATTTATGCCCGAATCAAGGACAAACTGTGTTTGAATTGATTCGTAATGGATATTCTTGTTTCCAATACACATCTGACGAAATCTTAATTTTATATGAAGCGTGCACACGTTGCGTTCTCCAATTTGCCAAGCATCAAGTATTCTGGCCGTGCGATAAAACACTCCAGCTTTCTCACGACAACCCGAACCAATTACGCTATTTTCTATCAGCCAACAATATCAAGCATGCCATCCTATTTGAAATTGACTCCTACACCCTGAAGCCAGTTAAGATAGTGTTGATTACTGATATGAATTGTTTCATTGCATCTACTGAGACAGTTGCAACCCTGTTTCAAATAATGTTAAATGTGCTCAAGATCAACTAGAATGATTCGATTTGGTTTTATAAATATAAAATATTATCAATATTACATAAAAAAAATACAAACATACAGCTTTAGTCTAATGCGACCAATGTTTATCACAGGTGCTCGGATCTTCGCAGTTTGAGGCTGCATATTTGATGCAGCAGTTGCATACTGCATAGCGCCTTCCAGGTTTATGAGGCCGCCCACAACAGGAACAAGTTTCAACAATTGTGGGACATACCTGGGCGGTTAGGTCTACCACAGTCGTCAGTCCACATTCACATCGTTCTTGCGTGTCATGATATTCCGGAAGTCCATTGACCAATCGCACAACCCTGACTTTTTCCGGATCCATCACACGGCGGCAGTATCGAGAATGGCATGTTACCGAGACCACTTGCCCACTTCGATCCTTTTGCTCCCTGATCGAGGGAGAGCCACACTTGCATACACGCATAAACTCGACGTGAGACATCTTCAACAATGATAGACCAAGATTAGGCAGTCACTTAAATTCTTTCAGGAATAGCTCCGATGTGAGTTTCTGAGACATGCCCAAACACGTTTTCGTCGGCCTCACGAAAAAATGAGTCATAGTGACGTGTTCATGTACAGTAGACATGTCCAAACCTGTTTCAGGCAGCGTATTGAAAACATGAATTATAGTAGCGTGTCTAGACATGGTCATATTGTCTTATGACTGAAATTCAATCAGCTAACAAAGACGACTCTTCCTAAAGTATTTAAGTGATTGTCTGATCCTAGTCTGTCAATGTTAAAAATGTCGTCCCGTCGTCTCTCTGCCGCTGACCCAAATGCTTGGTACTGTTCTATTTGTTCAGAAGTTTTAAGTTATTCGAATCGATCCCGGTATGTTCTGGCAAGTCGAATGTATATTACAGTACTTTACACCATCTACTTTATTTTAGACATATTAAAACACACCGAACATGCTCTGGCTGTGGTGAAGTTGTTGGACCACGTCACGTTTGCCAGTAGCTAAAGAATCAGGCCCAGTTTCACCCACTGTACATCAATGAAGAACTCAGGATGTACGTTCTGGGCATCTTACCAGAAGTTTGGCCCGCCAAGCAAGAGGGGGCTACTCATCCAACGATCACTGAAGCCCCCGTAGAGGTGCACCAACAGCAACATCCCACAATGGTCACCGCTGATGAGGAGAATGGCGTCGATGTGGCTGGGTACAAAAATTTTTCCACTGTCTCACATTGACAATACAAATCAAGTCAATCATGCACCCCCACTCCAACCTCTGTTGGATGAGGGAGTCAACAAAACGAAAGACGGTCCTGTGATGCAGGATAGTGAAGTGCGTAGGAATGCTATTCTTACGAAGGTGTATGTTGACATGCTGTACACATATTTGTGCCTTTGTTGCTGCGGTAAGAGTGGGTGTGAAAATTGTGCGAAAAGTGTACTGGACTTTTTCGAAGTCTCAGTCACTAAACTGGGTCATGAAAAGGACATAACCCGTGATGATATGGTTCTTTATATGCTGATGGATGTGTCATCGATTCCTGCGTTTTAAATGGAGAATGAAGAGTTAAAAGTTGCTCACAAAACGCCAAATTCCAAAGGTGCCTTTGGTGGCCAGGATAAACTAGCACGTGCTGTGCCTGGTTTGAGTCGTAAACGTGTGGCTGATTTCCTCACGACTCAAGAGTCGTATCAACTGACTAAACCACCTCGTTTGAAATTTCCAACCAACCGAATTTATGTTCACAAAGTCAATGAAATTCATGAAGCTGATCTATCCGACTTGTCAATTTACAAAGATGACAATGATGGATACAAGTTTTTACTTTTCATTATTGATTTATTTTCAAAAGTACTTACAGTAATCCCGCTCAAAAATAAAAGTGAGGTTTAAACTCCGAATAGTTTCCGCCAATTTAAATTTTCGTTATTTTAGGTAGTGATACGATGCATGATGCATTTGTGAAAGTGTACAGCGACCCAAAGAGTCGACAGTTGTATCTTCATACGGACAAGGGAGTAAGTTCACTAAACTTTTCAAAAACTTTACGTACATATGAACATTTTTAGACTGAATTTTACAATTCAAGAATGAAGAAGCTCTATAAAACTTTGGGTATTCTTCGTCACTATTCCACTTATTCAGAAAAGAAGGCATCTACAGTAGAGAGGGTAAGAGTGTGAAGCATGTTTCGACTTGTTCAGAAAACGCGTTGTCATAGGTTCAAAGAACATTCAAGTCAATGCTGATGCGCTATCTACTGGATCGAAAGACCAAACGATACATTGATGTGTTGCAACCTTTGGTTGAGTCATACAACCGGTCCTATCATAGAACGATTGGGATGGCACCAGCCGACGTCACTGACACCGACGCCGACGTCATTCGAGAAAGGATATACCCAATGACTGACACTGTCCCACACGAGCCGAAATATGCAGTCGATGACTATGTCAGAATCTCCATGCAGAGACCGATCGTTGGCCATAAGGGTTACGATGTGCAGTGGAGCTTTCAAGTTTATCAGATCCATAGTGTTCTAGCCTACCGTGACCAAGTACAGTACCGTGTCAAGGATCATAGAGGGCGTCTGCTCAAAGGTAATTTGTGTGACTAGCAATAATCTCACCCTTTGAAAGCCAAGTGATGCTGTTTCCAGGTGCCTTTTATGAACCAGAATTGCAAAAGGTACCAGCACCAACAGACTTCAGAATTGAAAAAGTTATTCGCCAACGCAAAGGCAAGGACGGGAAGAAGCAATATTTGGTTCGATTCCAAGGATACGGTCCCGAAGACGACGCCTGGATTTCTGGAAAAGATTTCACGACATGAATTCGTTTATTTTACGACTTTGTAGTAAATGGAGTAAGGAGTATTTTCCAGATAATGTACCGAGTCAGTTTACGAATATTTTATCAACTCCGCTATCTGGCATTTTTAACTATAAAGTGGCCATTTCAGCATGCCACTTGTTTTCCCCAATCCCGAGTGATGTGCCCCCGTGTCACATAACGTGCGATATTGTTACCCCATCCCCCCATGATGATCGCAAGCTACCCATTATCGGTTTCTTGCCCAATTCAAATTTATGGACCCCTCGACCCATTTTTTTCAATGTATGCAAGGATAGTATTGAGTATATTACTGTATCGATTACTGATGATGACGGTAAAACGGTGCAGCAGTTGACGAGTGATTTCATTCTTGTACTGACTTTTAAACCTGTATAAAATCTCACACTTTTCATTCGGCATTCTCATTGCTTGGTTGTCATGTTGGCTTCATGGAAAGTAAACTCGGTTCCCTGCATATAAGTTCGCAGTCTCAGAACCCGGTGGAAAGACTTCATTTAATTCCTATGAAATATTTGGGTGAAAAAGTGACGGTGAGGAAGAAGAGAGCGACCACGACTACGACACCAATTGCCCAGAAGAAGAAAAAGAAAAATAGTAAGGCACCACCCAAGAAAGGAAAAGTAGTTTCGAAGCGTGGACGTGTGGCTGGAAAGAAGCCTGTGACAAGAAAGAATGTCGGTAAAAGAGGATCAACTCGAACTGCCAGTAAGCGTGGCAGATATTAATCCATTCGAGGGCAAGTATGTGGAAAAAGCACTGGCCGAAACGCGTTTGGACATTATACCATGCTCAGTTCCCCTTCCAAGTTCTGATGTAAACTCGAGTATAGATTTCCATATCCCCATTGTCGAAGGTTACTTGACTGATTTAAGTCCCACTCTGCTCGAAGTGGAATTGAAAATTAGTTACGTGGAAGAAAATGTGGAAGATCGTACGATAAAAATGAATGACAAGGTAGGATTGGTCAATAATGTTTTGGCCAGTTTATTTTCGAGTGCACAAGTTCTGATCAATAATACACTGGTGGTTGCTCCGAACGGTGCCCTCCCATTTATCAGCTACAATTCGATCATATCCAATTATTCGTACGAAACTCGTCAGTCATTGCTGAAAAGTGCCGGATGGATGGATGATACAGCGGCTGATATTGCCAAGGGTACAAACAATCCGAATGCCATTAAACGTATGGAACAATTCTTATTAGGTATAACTGGTCGTCTGATGGGCATATTACCAGTGGATTTTTTCAAAATTAGAAAGTAGATTATGCCCAACGCTGATATAATTTTAAAATTGCATAGGAATAGGCCAGAGTTTATAATTTTGTTTTCACAAGAGAAACCGCCAGCAAAGCAAAGGCAGTTTAGTATTAGCATTGAGAAGGCCTACTTGCACGTCAAGAGAATCAGACCTCACGATGACACCATGGCAGTGCTGCATCGTACACACTTGCGTACGCCGGCACGATATGATTATTTCGATACCCAAGTCAAGTCAATTCTATTGGCACCTAAGGTGTACAGCGTAGATGCAGAGATCTATCAGGGTTTGTCACCGAGTCAAATGTTTATTGTGATGACCAAACAGCCAATGTCTGAAGCAGTCAAGGAGAACCCATTCTATTATATGCACAACAACCTCAAGTCGATTTCACTGGAGAAAAATGGTGTAGTTGTGGGGGAAAATTACCAGGCAGATTTTTCAAAAGGTGATGTTTCACGTTTGTACATGTCCTACCTGAGATCAACTGGTTGTATTTTGGAACGTGCTGGTGTAAGTTTTCTCGATCAGACGGCTTACTGTAACGGATTCACAATTATTGGCTACAATTTGGAAAAGTGGGATGAATGCACCAGCTCATTGCATTCACCCCGCGATTTGGCTACGTTTCGTCTTCGTATGGATTACAATACAGCAGTTGAACGTGATTACACTGTTGTGGTTCTGGTGCTTTTGAAATTTAAACGCACTCTACTGTTGTATTCTGACGGTAACGTGTCTATTCAGTGATCTTATTCCATTGATGCTGTTTGCCAGATATAAATACTGTGTACATGATAGAATCTAAAATCCACTCGTGGTTATGGCGTTTAAACTGCATCACCCGTCCACGTTTATTGTCGCTGGTGGTACAGGCACTGGAAAAACTAGATTCGTAAAGAAGCTTCTTGAAGAGAGTGATGAATTATTTTCCAAGCCATTTACAAAGATTG
>JASANH010001355.1:0-20598 GCA_030248295.1 Mesodorylaimus sp. YZB2_4 | reverse complement strand
CAAATAAAGCTAAGTGTATTAAGTGGCCTAAGTGTATTATACTGACTATGCGTAGCGAGTGCACCTTTTATGCATGTAAGTACTGAGCGAGATTTGTTTTTTCCCACCTGCAACTTGTCGGTCCTCAAGGAAAAATCCGCTTTTGCCGCTTAGCCGCCGACAAGATGGATTACTAGGCCCGCATCGGGCCATTTTGTCGTAGCCACCTCATCCGCCCAGCCGCCTGCAAGTATCGCATGAGATTAAGGATCCCAGTCTAGATCGAACCGCTGAATAGGTAATTACACAACGGCCAAGAAACAGTGGCAGAGTGGCAAAGGTACTTATTAGCCACCAGCACCGATGAACTAAAATAACCCCCTTTAAAGCCCGTTTTCTTCAGGTATTGGCTTTTTTGCTAGCCTTCGCCTTTCTGAGCAAAAAGAATTCGTTGAGACCTGCCGTTAAAAATCGTTAAACAGTACATATGAAACATTTCGGTTTTCCAAAATTCGACGTAACGGTTGGCGATGTTCCCTTGTGAGTGGCCCGAGGGATGAAAAAATCTTACTTCAAACAAGTGTGTTCCAATATTCTTCGCCTGAAACTATTAAATGCTCTTAGCAAAGCTCTTACAATCATAGTAAACCCTATACTCGGTGCCAAGTGTCTAATTGTGTGTGACGGTGCTGCAAATGCGCCCCAGCCGCTCCATCTTATCGTCATGGATGTCTTCAAAATTTTTTACTGCTTTTTTCGCAGCCTTCAGAAATTTCTAAGGCCTCGATCTAGCGTCTTTTACAATACCGAAGTTCTGTCAGAATCCAAACTTTCAGATTGGACATTCCTAACGCATGAGAGACATGATGAGAGACATTAGAGAGGCATGATTTGCAAATGCTGATCAGTCATCATCGATGTAGATTTCAGTCACCATCGATGTCGCTTTTTAGTTACAACACGGATATCCACGATGTATCTGTAAAAATAAGACTTCTCCGACAAATCTACTTTCTCCTAGATCGACTTTGTCAGAAGATTACGATGTTTCCTCCAAATAGAGTGGTTTACCCACTCCCTCCCATTCAAGATTCACCAACATCCGCACGTATGTCAGATAAATTTCCTAAACGTAATAAGGTTTTTCCTACCAGTAGTACATAGAAAATGGACCCGCATACTTAGGCAAAACCCAGGACTATGAAATTGGCCATTCGAAGCAGAAGCGTATTAGAAGTTGTTCTTCTATATTGCTCGACCACTCATCGCCTGTTCGATTGGAGCACTCTCCCACTACTGGCAGCGCAAAATACGAGTATTGCTAAATGCTGCGATTCTGCTTCTATGACAGAATTTGAATATTTATCGCCTAGGCACAAGATAACAGTGAAAATCACATAACATTCAAAATGTATGATGATTATTCTTGCAGAACAGGTGAAGCTGACCTCTGGCGTTACCGCTCTAAAAACCATAAGACTATACAAAATGAGCAGACACACCTGGAAAGGGACATACGTATGATCGACGATGGCAAGAGCACATTCAGCGCGTAAAACTGGGTCTTTGGTTCGTTGAAATGCTAAAGTTTTCTTGAAGATGTCCACTTTAAGTCGAGCGGCACCGGGCTTCCGTAGCATTTTACTGTTATTTCCAGCACACCGCCAACTCGCTAAAAAAGCAATCGATAACGAAGTTATCTACATACCGCATCAGGACAAATAGGGGGAGGGGGGAATGGTGGTGGGACTTTATAGCCAATCGTTTCTGACATCGCCCTAAAATTGGCTTTTCTACCCTTAGCAACAACTTACTCGCATTCCGGATTTGAGAGCAAGTGGGTCCAAGTAAAGTTATTTTGTGCATCGCTTACAGCGCATTTTGATGCCATCAGTTTTAGCAATTGATGGAATTCTACAATCCACCCAAACGCATACTAGGTTCACTTCGACACAAGAAGTTATTCACAGAGAGGCAGCTCACCTCCGATTGCTAGCGAGATCAAGCGCGTCCATCTTCTTTAGCTGCTCCGTTCGTTTCCTACCACGAGGGGGGGGGGGGGGGAGTTAGGATGGTTTCTTTCTGAATTATCCGATCCTTTGGCACATGCAGCCGCACCTGCTTACCATTCCTAAATTCTTTAAAATAGCCCACCGTAAGCAGGCGAGTACTGTCGCTGTAATCATACTCGACTGGCTCCAGCTGCTTCATTTCGTCAATTTTTTTTATCAACCACATTCTCGCTCAAAAGAGCTGACAATAACAAACCGCCTTGGCCATTGACCAAATTGAAGCTGTCTACGTGCTGAGGTCTCAGGGCGCGCTTCACACGTGACTGGTGACCGAAATCAAAAGAGTCGTGCTCCTCTTCTGCCAAATCAGCAACATCGAATTCCGCGTCTGAACATCAAATTCCGCATCTGAAAAATGCCCCTATGAGAAAGTATGATCTTGCTGGTAAATAAAACCTCACCTTTTTTCCAAAGGCTGCTGCGTGAATAGGAATCCATTGAGGCTTTGACGTAGCATCTACAGTACAATGAGAAACATAAGATTGGCAGTGCCACTTTCACATGTTGTACAGTGCTGCTATATGTGATTTCTAAAAAATCTGTTATCAGACAACAACAAAGTTAGCCCAGCCACTGTACTTTGACTAAATGCAGGACGAGACTGGGCTGGCTTGGCTACCCCAGCGACGCATACTTGGATGCATTACACTTTTGTAAAATCGTAAGGTCGTGGGGTCGATTTCTTGTCGGATTTTATCCTTTCCATTTTACACCAAAGGCCAGCACTCGCATGAACATCCTTATTCGTGCTTTAAAGTGATGCAATGCAACCTTCTGTTGCCTTGAAAACTGGGAAACAGAGACAACATATTGCAGTAAGGTCATAGGAGGGTATAAGAACTTTATGTTTAGCCTAGCCAGCGACACTAGAACAGAAAATTTAGCTTCCGTGGAGCCAGCTTACTAATAGCTTCGTTTTGGGCGATCAACCAACTGCAATAGAACTCATGACTGTCAGCCTGTTTGCCATCTCTTAATTGCCTGCATGTAGTAGCTGGGGCAGGAAATGCCCTATTACACTTTTTATCACTGGAGATTCTGTTTGATCACAATTTATTTACAACCGCCGCCGAGGGAGCCCAGCAAGCCCGGTCTCGCCGTCCATTTAGTCAGAGTACAGTGGCTGGGCTAACTTTGTTGTTGTCCGATAACAGATTTTTTTTAGAAATACCAATACTTTTTCGCACCTGTATTTTGGTTTAGAATTTAGAATACCTTAAAGAAATTCGCCGTTTAGTCCCTCCTCAGCTCTTGCAAGGAAGGTTTCCACACTATACTCGTCTGTGTGGCTGGGCTAAACAGGCAGCTACCGCGCTTGTTGATGTATACATACTGTTGATGTCCTTGGAACAAAAAATCAAAATTAAAACTTGTGATGATGGCATGGCTATACTTAAAATATTCTCAGGCTTCCGGACTGGCGATGAAACCGGTTCAGCTGGCTGGAATCAGAGCGATTTCTAGCCAACCACGAGTCAGACTTCAATGCCAAGTGACGATTTTTTCAATTTTATCGCAAAAAAGTTCATTTGAAGTCATTTGTAAGCACGAGATACATCCAGGCGCAATGCCGGCACAATGCCAAGTGACGATTTTGTTTATGCTATCGCAAAAAAGTAAATTAGCAGTTATTTGAAAATACGAGATACATCCAGGCGCAAAGCCTTACTCAATTTCATGTATTGTTCTAAAAATTTGAATTTGGCGCTGTTGTATTGATGAGCAGGCTATGTGACTGCGCTGCCTTATTGGCAATGGGTATAATCGCACATCCATGAATAGTGAACGTGAAGCAGATAAACACACAGCGTGAAATATGCACATACATTGTTTAAAACACTGCAGGAACAAAAAGTCAAACGCAAAATGGGGCTTCCAAAACTTTGCACTGCTTTTAAATAGTCATGGCCGCATTAATTTGTCAAAGGCTCAAATAGAACATGACGGGAAATATAAGAGAGTAGGGGAAGATAAGAGTTGAAATGTGATTGCTCGCTTCGCTGTCTTATGCATTACCGCGCTTGTCCATTTCAGTCACGCGGAAATATAGGCCAGTCGGAAGACTAACTCATGTCTTTTGTTTAGATTATATCTACAAACCCGTGTGGACACAGAGCTTTGTTCGTGGTACAAACGCCCTATTGCATCAAAAGTGACTACGAACCTGTGAGGCGCCAAATTCAAATTTTTTAAACATTTCATGAAATGAAGAAAAGCTTTGCGCCTGGATGTATTTCGTGCTTACGAATGACTTCAAATGAACTTTTTTGCGATAGTATTGAAAAAATCGTCACTTGGCATTGAAGTCTGGCCTGTGGTTGGCTAGAAGTCCATTTGCTTTCAGCCAGCTGAATCGGTTTTATCGCTAGTCCGGGAGCCTGAGAATACGTTAAGTATAGCCATGGATGATGGTAGACAAGTGCGGCTGGGCGTTTAAGGCCCCAACAAAGTTGGCGGATGCGCAGCAAATCACCCGTACAGGCCCTCAGTTATACTTTACAGTGGCTGCCATTATCACAGGCGCAGCCGCGCCGAGTAACTGCAGCAAAATTTAGATTTTACTGGTATTGACCCAAATCTCAGACAGAAGAACGGGGCCGTAAATCAGGAATTGTGCGAGCTTGGCATCAACGTCAACTTCTTTTGGGAATGCGGCTATAAGGCGCTGAGAAAAATGGCCCGTCTTCTCCGCACCAACCAGGCGATTCAAGACGAGCTCGATGAAGCCGTCGAAGTGGACGACGCGACGCGCACGCCTACAATGAGTACTTGGCCAAGACAGCACAGAGTGAATTTAAATTGATCAACTGAGTTAAAAAGAAGATGATTAAAGCGATACATATTTGACACTTCAGTTTTCGGCCTTGTTGAATGCTCAGTGTTGGACTCCTGATCACCTGAAGCCACTATTCGCTGATTTCCGCTTGTGATTGCGCAAGAAGACATTGGCCTCGACGATTTGAGTCGACGATAGTCAAGTCGACAAAAACGAGTCTCCAGTCGCCAAATCTTTAGTTGTTGCCAGTCTCAGAAGCAGCGCATCGAGCCCTGGCACTGCACCTAAGCCCCGAAAGCAGAGGCCTGTGCGGGAGCTCACTCAGACAGCTGAATAACCTTATCCTCCACTTGTAAGGAAACCTCGGAGATAAATTATGACATGACATGACATGACATGACATGAGGCCGATTATAAGGAGCATTATCACCCCAGCGATTTATGAAGATCGTGGTAAGTGCGTTGTTTTTGTGTGCGCGCCACCCACCAGAACGTGTGCACATGTGTTTTACATCTATTAAAGAACACACTCGTGCGAAAGCCAGCACAACGGTTCCAAGAAGACGCTTGGTCAGTCCAACGCGTGTTTCTTAACCGACGAGGGCAGAGTACGTAGGACAAATTGACAAATTTACTGTCATACGTTACATTCTTTACTATGTAGGTTAATCGTCAATATCAGATCAACAAAGTACTCGCGAATCGGAAGAAGACAAGGTCGCAGGCCTAGTCTGCCAGCAGCAAGTCATTTGCTCATGCGAGTAACCTATGAAGACACGCTAAGACGCATTCCAGCGACGAGGAAAAAGATGACAACACAACAAAAAGGAGGCAGTCGAACCTTGTCATTTCTGCTGCCTGACTAACGTTAGAGTCGGTTGTCCTGTCGGCCCTGTGAAATTTCTAGGCATGCCATAAAAGGACATTATTACGTTTCTTTTACCAATTAGAATTTCGAGCATATTTAAAGAAGTCCTGTTCGAGATTATCAAAGTGGTATGTAAAAGAAGAGGATGAAAATTTTTTATTTTTAAAGTATGTACTCTTTAGGCTTTTACACGCACAACATCAAGGATGGGACACGGCGTGCACTTTTAAGTCGATCGCAGTGTTGGCAAAATCACTGAATCCGCTTCATGCCTGGCCTGTGAAAACTACTTTTGTACATGCATTTTTGTAGAGAGCATCTATTTAGCTTTTAACGCGTGAGGGTGGCTGGGGTGACCTTGCAACCCTGACCCTGTTTGATGAAGATGTAGAACTGCTTTTTGCGACAATCATGGTTTTGGCTCAATGAACCGTCCACAGTGATGCTTCAAGCTGCCATGTGTTAAGCCAGAGTGCAAGGACAGAACACGAGTGGTGCTAAATTGAAACACTGCACCGATCATAAGCCACTTGGCGGGTAAATAGGGTGTAACCAGCGAACGTCAAATGAAGGTGATCCATGGTGCTCGACACACAAAAAAGAGTTGGCATTTGAGTGTGAGCGATACCACATTATTAATAATGACCAGTGTGAAACGTTTTTTTGATGCTTCCTAGCCTCTATAGAGCTGCAGGACTGGTGAGCAGTCACGAAAAAATCGGTCGTGTATGCGCGTACAATACGATAATGTCTGTATCGCCAGAATGATGATCCCCAGAAATTAAGGGACCCATTCAGTTGGACCTAGCCTTCTACAGGAATGTCCCCCAAATGTACATCAAAGCACTGGGCGGACACACGTATAGGTGCAGCCAACTCGAGTTCACCCATGCTCTGAGTGAATTTATGGCGAATCGCCCCGAGCAAAACAAGTTGATTGAATGAAAAGAGGATGGGTGTTTGAATGAAAAGAGGAGGATGAAACGAAATCGGCCAGAAAACTTTATCCATGAATTCGAAACAAATCGAAAAACTCTTCGCAGAGAAAGATAAAATCGAGCAGGCGATTAGTGAGGCCGAAGCATTGATCGTGTCGCGGCCAAAGCAATCACCAGTGATGACAGCGGCGAATTTTCTGACCCTTGGGCGAGAGACGCTTGTATGCCGCCAATAATGCAGCAGGCGTGGTGCAAGACGAAAAGACATTTTTAACGTCGTCCAGATTTTGCGCGGTGGAAGTTTGAATCGCTCGACGGCTGAATCACACGTTGATGTGAGTTAGATACTGTATATTTCGATCAACACTTAAAAACCAGCCGCACACTCGATATTTCGAAACGACACCATCCAACGATCTCTCGAATCCTCTATCACCACCTTTAAATTCGCACGTTACATCACTAGGTTTTGCTTTTCCATTTTTAATGCAAAAAATCAGGGGAAAAAGCAATATACATTGTATTGTTTTTTTCGATGATGTGCTACCATGAGTGATGGTCACATATTTTTCGCCCTTTATTAGCAAGTGAAGTGGACATTGATGCAGACTCGCCTGAAACTGTACAGGTTAAGTCGCTGCACTGTAGGGTACAGTAGATCTGGGGTGTCAACTTTTGACAGGTCAATTGAGGTAATTGAGATAAAGTCTATTGAACTGCAGATATTCTAATCTAGTCTGTACTTTTGCGCCATATTTTTTGCAGTCGCAAGAATTAAAATTTTACGATGTTTCCCACTAAATTATGACTCTCATCTTAGATAAAAATTCTCTGAATTTTCTCCCATAAGTAAGTAATTTAAAGGTAGAATTCAAAATGAAGATGATATTTGCCTTTAAAAATGAGATTTTTCTCACTTGCAGTAAAAAGAGCTGAGGTTTCAATCTCGGATATGGGTGAATATATGGCTGCGATTGCAAGGGCAAATGGCAACTCAAAACACCACAATGCTGCCTGATTGGACATTGGTCGGCAAATGTGACTGGATACAGAAACGCTCACGTTTCCACGCTCGCAAGGTATCCTCGTTGATCACATTTATGAATTCGCCCAGTCCGATCGCGTCGATGCTTTCTTTTGGTTCGTGGACGAGGTAGGTTATCCAGCATTTGTTCCAGCATCACAGCACAGTTAGAATTTCTTGTATTTTTTCCCAGTTCACAAAGAATCGACGTCAAGGTGATGTGGATCTGGAACGGTTTGGATTTCTAGCTGAGCTGTGGAAATGGATTGGAAACTCGAGCTATAAAAATGCTTGACCAATATCGATTTACACGCCAATGTCATCTACGCTGATAAGAAAAAGGCAATGAAGGCGGTCAATGACCCATTCCATGTATGTAAAGTAGCTATCTCCGACAACAGTTTCGAAATCCATAGAAAACCGGAGAAGCATATCTTCCAGCTACCAACTGTAATTGGTAAGTTTTGTGCCGACTAAATTTCAAGAATGATTTAGGTTTTAAATTCAGGTTTGTCCATATATGGTAACGCTGACAAAACAACAATGCTGGACTTTATGTACACTGTACTCATTCCATATTTGGACCGAAAACGATGGACATTGTCAGAAAGTGATACAGACTCGGTAAGTGTAATGTTGCATTGCGTAGACATCATTGTTTACTTGGAATTTTTTCAGTTTTACATGGCAATTGCAGCACCTTTCCTCGATGACATTGTGCTGCCTGGAAAACGGGACGAATGGCAACGCCTGAAGGTCAAATGGCTTGTGGACGAGACAAATCCATTACACAAACGCGAGCCTGGTCGCTTTAAGTTGATTAAGCAAGGATCCAACTTTGCTGGTCTGAATCCCAAGGTAAGTGATTGCTGTACTACAAACTCCCTCGAACTAACTATAACCCGTTTCAGTGCTATGTCCAGTCTAGGCGAGGAACATCCAAAGGCCAAGGGAGTTCAGCTTTCTACAGTCAATGCAGCAGCTTGAGCATTCGAAAATTATAAGAGTGTTAGCTGCTGATCTTCTAGCTTTTACGTATGTACATAATGTAACGCTCCGTGTTTTACCAAATGTAGGAGTAGTAACTGCGATTAAGGAAAAGGTAGGGCTCACTCGCTGCTCCTTTTAAACGTATATATCGTGAGAATGGGAGAAGTGAGCTCCTGCTTTCATAAAATTCCAAGAAAAATTGTAAATAATTGTTGTGGCCTTGGTGACTATGGCATTTGTTTCAACGAAAGTATTTTATTGAATTTGATTCTTTTTCTTTTCCCGGCTTGCCCCGCGACCAGTTTATTGCAGGGTTGTCTAAGATCAAGGATAAATTGGTAACCCAGCCCGAATTGTCTTGGTCCGATGCTTTAGCTTTGGCACAGCAAATAGAAGCTGTCCAAAGGGACCTGCCAGTTTTTCATTCGGCTAGCGCGCCTGTTTCTGCGATCGGTACTTTGAAAGGCAAGAAAAAAACGTGTTCGCATCCTTCGTCAAATTCAGCGCAGCGTAAAGCCGATTTTGGTATTTCGCGTCACGGCACTTCTTTTAAAGGGCACACATGGAATAGCGGACAAAAAGGTACAGTAGACCGCTGTTGCCTGATCCGGCATGCCACAAAAGGGCACGTGTCATCGGTGTGGCTCTAAGGAGCACTGGGCTCCCAAATTCCCGCACTTCAACGATATTTGCCGATCGTGTGGTAAAAAAGGCCAATTAGCCAGAATCTGTAGAAAAGTTCTGTAGTTTGTAAAGTGGTGGTAACGGCATTTCACAAATTTTGGATGTCGGCACCATAGCTGCAGTTGATAATATTTCATCGGATGCTAATGAAATTTTTATTTCTGCTTCGACTTCTTCATGTTCGATTGAAATGCTGTTGGATACTGGAGCAAAAGTTAGTCTTTTTAATGTGACCACATGGCGTCTTATTGGCTCACCAAAATTAAGTTCGACTACGATGCAGTTGCGTAGTGATGGTGGCGTTAAACTTTCGGTTTTGGGCACAGTTCGTATTCCATTAACTGTCGAGGGGACGTGCAAACCCGTCGACGTTTACGTTGTCAGTAATTACGGCTGCAACATTTTCAGTCGAGATTTGCTTGCCATTTTCAAATTAGACTGGAAAAAGATCTTCTGCCAATTAAGGGCTCCCAATTATTCTCGCCACAGTTGGGCCACGTCAAGGATGTCCGCGCCCATATTGAGTTTCGCCCTGATGCCGTCCCACGATTCTATAAACCCCGTCCAGTCCCATTCGCCTTGAAAGCTAAAATTGAGGAGGATATGGACAGACTGCAGCGCATAGGTGTTATTGAGGCGACTCTTCGTTCTGATTATGCTGCTCCGATTGTCCCAGTTCAGAAACCAGATGGTTTCATCCGTATTCGCGGTGATTTTCGCCTTACTTTGAATCCAGCTATTTAAGCTGACTGGTACCCATTGCCGACCAGTGAGAAACTGTTCGCTTCCTTGGCTGGGTGCAAGGTATTTTCGAAATTGGATTAAGCTGATGCGTACCTCCAAGTGGAACTGGAGGAGGAGGCAAAGAAGGCAGTGGTAATCATCACGCACAAGGGTTTATTCCGATATAATCGTCTGCCGTTCGGAGTCAGTTTCCCACCTGGCTTATTCGAGCACGTTATTAAACGCGCGATTTCAGGTTTAGAAGGTGCACATTGTGTCTCGATGACATTCTCGTCGGTGGTGCAACGCGAGAGGAGCACGATGTCTGTTTGCGTAAGGTATTACTTCAATTACAAGATAAAGGTTTTCGTTTAAAAAAAAAACAAGTGCATTGTTAGGGTCCCATCTTTGGAATACTTGGGTCACCTTATTGATTCGACTGGATTGCCCTTATTGCCTGATAAGATTGAAGCCTTAAAAATGTGCCGATTCCGGACAGTCCAGGACAATTGCACAGCTTTCTTGGTTTAATGGCATACTGCAGCAAATCCATTCCCAATTTTTCTACCATTTCTGCTGCTTTGCATGAAAAATTAAAGAAGGACGTTCTCGGGAAATGGGACAATAAGAGTGAAAAGGCATTTGTGACTTTGCGTAATTCGATTACTTCAAATTCTGTCCTGATTCACCATGACTTCAAAATGCCTCCTGGTTTGGATTGCGATGCGTCTAGTGTTAACATTGGTGCTGTTCTGTGTCATTATATGCTTGACGGTCCACAGCTTCCTATTGCCTTTGCATCCAAGAAATTGTCGCCAGCTGATCGCAAGTATTCAAAGATTGAGCGAGAGGCACTCGCATTGATTTTTGGCGTCAAGGTATTTCGTCGCTATTTATATGGTCGTCAGCTCGATCTAGTAACTGACCATAAGCCATTATTTGTAGTGCTAGGACCGAAGAGACACATTGAGTCCGTTTAAGCTTTCCGACTACATCGTTGGGCTATCATTCTAATGGCTTAACAAAGGATCAGGCGAATGCTGATTATTTTACAAGAAATCCTCTTCTATCGGTTTCTGATCCATGCTTGCCAGTGGATGGCACTCCGCAGTTGATTGCGGTTTTGAAAGAGAGTTCTAACCTTCCAATTACTTTCCAGCAAGTTCGTAAGGCGACCCTGAAGAATAAGCAGTTGACTGGAATCATTCGATATGTGCAGTCAGGTTGGCCTATTTCGGCGCCTGAGTCTATTCAAAAATTTTTCCTTCATCGATTTTGAAATTACGTGCATCGATAACTGATTATTTACGGGTTTGCGAGTGGTTATCCAGGTCTCTTTGGGGTGCAGTGATATAAGTATAGGCATTGATATAAGATACCCCTATACAAAACATACCCCTATACAAAACATACCCCTATACAAAACATACCCCTGTACGGAACAAACCCCTATACAAAGCATACCCCTGTACAGAACATATTCTTGTATGGAACATATATAACATAGTAGGCCAATGTAATGTATACCCAGACTGCCCCCGTTTTCCAGACAGTCGACTCCGCCTACTTTTTTCCTCCTTTCCTTTCCCAGGCAAGGAAAACCACACCACGCATACGTTATGAAGCCAGCTTGTGTGGCATCTATACAGAAGCTGGCTAAAAACATAACCTAGACATATGCAAGGAAGAAGGTGGTTGGCGGTAGCTAGTACGTGCTACCCAGCCGTCTTGGGAAAGCACCATGCTTCAGAGAACCGTACATACATAGGTGACCATAATGGGAACCAAAACTGTACGGTCGGACCAGCAATTGGAATACTGGACCTAGAAAGTTAGGTATTCATCGTTCAGAGCATCAGCTCATTCTTACCCCCCAAATAGCCAGCAAAGTGGAAAGAGTCTGGGAGCACACTTTAGGACATGTTGATTGCACATACTTGGCGTAATGGGAAACAATCCAGCTAACAAACAGCGCAGAATTTTAAATAGGAGACGCCAACTTACCAGCTAAGGACCGTTATGGGAAGATGAGACTTAGATGGGGAAACATCCAGAGGTAGCCTAGCGAAGACCCTATTTAAGGAGCTCTCTTTCTCTCTTCCTCATTTTGGTAGACTCGGTAATTTTCTTGAAAAATGATCGACCAACTCCCCATCGAATTGATACTGCTGATCATGCAGTACTTGTCTGTTACTTCGCCTTCGTCTGGAACGTGCGTCGAAACGTATCAGCGATGCTTTGCAATTGGCTCCACCCCAACTTCTTTGGTCAACTGAAATCGTCGAATCTGTGCATTTCCAGCTTGTCTGGTCTGCGCTATGGGGGTGTTCCAGTTGAATTCAAAATCCACAGGCGACGAAATCCAGTTGAAACGTTTGTTTTATGGCAGGCATTCGTTCGATTCAATTTTTGGAGCTTTTTTGATTTGATTTAAGTTTTGCTCTGCACGACTTTGCATGATGTGATCCCGCAATTTCGCGCCTGTGCTTGCGTTTTTAAATTTCATCATATGAAATGAGTACTAGGTACATTTTATTCACAGGATGAATGTACAAGTTATTCATGTTTATTAGGGTTGATGACCATGCAAACAAAGTCCAGCCTTGAAGCACTGCTTGACAACATAATCGACATCATACACACAAGTACTCTTATCAAACAATATATTTACAAAAGTAGTAACCGGAAAATCATTTGTATCTTGGTTATTACTGAACTCATGAATGATTTTCTCAAAACTGGCACCTCTACATCTCCACAAGAAGAAATACAAGCAAAATTGTCCGCAAGTGCTTGACGATGGGCCTTGCCATTGACTGTTGTTCAGTTTGCAAAATTCATCCTGTTGCTCCAAAAACTCGTATACCAGCAACAGGCTTCCGACAATTGCTTGTTCGCAAAATCTATTTGAATGCGTCTGCAGTCTCAGCACACATCTTGTCTAAGGCGGGGTTTGACCAGCTTGAATTAAGGCGCATTGTCAGAAATGATGATTGAGGGTTTCCCACGTCTGGCGATGAATCGTTTCAAACAGAGCGAAAATTGATCAGCAGACATATCTGTCACAATCTCCAAATAAACGGCGCGTTTAACAAGACAGGTGAGCAGGCAAGTTCACACCTTACTGGGATGGCCATTTTTCTTGATGGAAAATTTTCCATTGCGTGGGGCCAAAAAAGTCAGAATAGAGCGTTTGGTAATCGGGCGTTTTCTGATGATGTTGGGATCACAATGTTTAATGTGTCAGCGACGGTCGTGATATGGGCACTCCTTGGTTGGCTGAACCGGTAGGAAGTTGTGTGTTGCTGATGGGCCGAGAGTGAGACGATTTCCACGGGATTGCCGATTCGATGGCTGGTTGAGCGGTTGACCTCTTGGGCGTTGATGCTGTTTCACTTGGGCCGTCTGCGAGACAAGAACTCCTGTAGTTAAATGAAAACTAGGCTTACCAGACTAAGGTGTCCTTGAAGCTTTTGGCTTGTAGTCATGATCCGTGGTCTTGTTGTCAGCGTGTTGGTATTCGGTCTCACAGATCTGGAGATGACGGCGCAAATGTTCACGCAGGGTGTCAGTTGTCCAGACATCAGCGTCTCCAGCTCTCTCCTTTTCAAGTTGGATGATCACTGCGGGTGGCATCTTGGATTCAATCAAGGTCTATGGCCTATCTAGAACTGTCTATGGCTGGTATCTTCCCCCAAGGCAGCTAGCGAATTCAGATGTTGTTCCAGCTGATCGAAAACTGTGCGTAAACCCTTTTGATTTTGAGCTGGTGCCAACTCATTGAGCGCGTTGTAATGTATGTCAATATTGACATCCTTGTTTCCAAACCTCCGCTGCAGGAGCGTGATGGCGGCTTCATAGTTCGCTGCTGTTGTCGACAGTCTAGAAACTGCCTGCGCGGCAGGTCCTGTCAATTGGCCTTTCAAGTAAGTCATCTTATCGACGGCATTAAGCGCTGTGTTGTTGTGAATCGATGCTTGATAGCTGTCCCAAAAGCTTCCCCATTGGAGGATATTCCCATTGAATTTAGCGAGTTGCAATTTGGGAGCTTGACGGAAGCGCGTGGAGCTTCTATGATATTTCCTTCACTAGGATTGGCAATCTGTTGGCCTTGTGCTGTGGTAGCAAGAAAAGGACGAACAAGCCGTTTCTCAATGCGTTCGAGGGCTGCTGCAATAGCGACAGTACCTTCGTCGATATGCTGGAGAATAGCAGCATGGTTTTCTGCATCCTGCTGTATTCTCGGAGTTTCTTCCGGATCATCGGTCGCCACAGAAATCCACTGCGCGTGCAAGCGTAAGTAGGTTTCACCATACTTGTCGATTTTTGATTTCGCGAGACGCAAACTGTCGACGTTTCTCTCGGCTTTCTCTGGTGACAGGGCGAAAAGCCCATTGGCATCAGCGAATGCCTTATTTAGACGTTGTCGAGACGGGCCCGGGGCAGACCGAATGGCACCCGCCATGTCAGATAAGCGATAAAGTCAACCACGTTCTGCTACCACTTTGTGGTATAATGCGAGAAAGGAACCAGAACTACCGTTCTATGAGTGCTTTAATCTCAACACCAACACATACCCAGCAGCGTTGAAGGCATACATAGATGAAAGGAATGTGGGAAGAGAAAGGTGCAAGACCTATTGCTTGGGTTTGCAGCAAGCGAGAAGAGGATGCGAAAGGCTCGTTTCCCAGAGAAAAAGTATGAGATGGAATCACTTGCACCACCACTTGCAGCTAAGGCGCCGAAACTGACTTTTACGCTGTGGTAAGGCTGTGCCGCTTCCAGTGACTTCTGGTTGGGCGCGCGGGAAAATACGGATGGGGGTATTTCTACGACTATTTCTTCGTGCATTGCACAAAAGAAGGGAAAAGTGTTCGTGGAATATGCGTGACTGTGGCAGAATTTATTATTGATAACTGGTAGACAAGTTTTCCTCGGCGATAGAAAGAGAAATTGAGAAATGTACAGCAGGTTTCTAGTTTGTGCTTTACTCTAGGCTATAGGTACTCCTACTTTCAGGCAATTTAGGTCGTAGAGCCGAGGTGGGAACGTAAGATCGGCACAGAGATTGGCTATACTGTACAACGGCGAGGTCTCATTTTTAAGATGATAACGAGGTAGGCTTTGGGGAGCAAGGGAAACTAGTGTTTCTGAGTTTTCCTTATCAGTCTGATTTACTCACGGAATAGGCATTTCCCAATCTGTTGGTGTCAATAGTCCACATTTTCTGCGTATGTAGTCTTGGCGACAGCTTTATTTCGTTTGCGGCATGCAATTTTTACCTGATTCTTTGTAACTTGTTTTTATTCTGAAACATTTCTTGCTGTGTCGTGAACAAGGTAGACTAGAAGAAAAGACCAGATCATCACATTGGTTCTGTCAAGCGACATAATTATCTGCATTTACAGTGCACTATCATTAGCTTTAACTCTTTACATAGACTAAGGCTGAAAATCTGATCACCTACTCCCACCTAGTCAACCTAATCAGAGGATAAAAATAACGTATTTTGCGAAGCTTCGCGACGAAAAGCAATTAGCAATACAAGCGAGAATTTTTTAGGATTTCGCAGATGAATGGGAGTCCAGTTCCCAACTCACTTAGGATGATTAAAAAATAGACGGCTGTTCTATTGATGTTGCGATCATTTCATTGCTGATCAACTTGCGAGATAGTGAATAATTTGAGCGTCCATAACGCTAACCCTAAAATGCGAACATGACAAATATCTAATTCTCAGGAGCCTTCATAAAAAAGAGAACCATATTTAGGCACAAAGGTCTTTTATTGGATTAGGTTTTACTTGAGGTTTTACAAAATTTAGGTTTTATTTATTCGACACAAATGCCTAACATAAGCTTCCCAGGCAAATAAAATGGACCAAAGCCAATAAAATTAAAAATTTTCAGCCACTTATGCCTGTTCCAAGCATTCGTAACAAATGCGACTCACTTGCGGATCCAGCGGAATGCGAAAAAACAATCTTCAAAACTTTTTGAGATTTTTTTGCCGTTCTAACGCAATGGTAATTTTTCCTGAAAAATAACAGAAATTTTAATAAGTTTAGAAATTTCTTAGTTAACAATGATAAAAATTAGTTGCAGAATTTGTACGAGGTAAAACTTAATTACAAGTTGAAGAATAATTCTCGAGCTCCCCCCACGGCTCGCGCCGCACTTCTGCCGAGATCGGCTCCGAGGGTCTGCTCCGTGTAGAGAGCATAACCCTGGGAGCGCACCCTCGCGCCTATCCGAGAGCACTAATACTCAAAACTCGTTGCGCCAGGGTGCCGCTCATCGACAGAGGATCCCACGCACATCAGCCTAGCGTGGGTACTCTGTTGCACAGAGAATACGAATAGGGGTATTTCTACGAGTATTTCTTCGTGCATTGCACAAAAGAAGGGGAAGTGTTTGCAGAATATGCGTGACTGGCAGGATTTATTATTGATAAATGGCAGGCAAGTTTTCCTCGGCGATAGAAAGAGAAACTAAATTGGAAAATGTAAAGGTAAGTTTTTAGTTTATTGAAATTCCTATTTAATGGGGAAAAGCGGAAGTGTATAGTCTCTAGCTGGCACCCTGGGGCTTCGAAATTTGAGCCTAGCCAAATCGAATTATTTTAGTTGCTCAAAAATAGGGAAGCAGCCAGGTCTACATCTGAAAAACAGCTTCCTCAGAAAATTTTCGCTGGTGGCCCCGTATGTGGACAAATGCATTATTTTCGCTCTTCTTTTCGCCCATTGCAAGGCCACCTAAATTTTCCAAAAGTTCTAATGCCCACTTTTCATGCATTTATAGCCGTCGAATCAGGTGGTTCATGGCCGGCATACCGCAACTGTGAACAACTGAACAATGGCCGCATTGGAAGACGACGCTGATCCCGCCGAACAAAAAAACCATTTTAGAACATGCTTGACGATATAGGATCAAATGCTCTTCGTCGCGAAGCTTCGCAAAATACGTTATTTCATCCTCTGATTAGGTTGACTAGGTGGGAGTAGGTGATTAGATTTTCAGCCTTAGTCTAAAGATTTGAAGCTTATGATAGTGCACTGTGGATGCAGATGATTATGTCGCTTGACAGAACCAATGTGTTGATCAGGTCTTTTCTTTTAGTCAACCTTGTTCATGACACAGCAAGAAATGTTTCAGAATAAAAACAAGTTACAAAGAAGCAGGTAAAAATTGCATGCCGCAAAAGGGATAAAGCTGTCGCCAAGACTACATACGCAGACAATGTGGACTATTGAACAGATTAGGAAATGCTTATTCCGTTAGTAAATCAGACCGATAAGGAAAACTCGGAAACACGGGTTTTCCTTGCTTCTAAAACCCTACCTCGGTATCATCTTAAAAATTTGACCTGGCCGTTGTACAGTATAGCCAATCTCCGTGCCGATCTTACGCTCCCACCTCTGCTCGACGACCTAAATTGCCTAAAAGTAGGAATACCTATAGCCTAGAGTAAAGCAAAAACTAGAAACTCACCTTTACATTTCTCAATTTCTCTTTCTATCGCCGAGGAAAACTTGTCTGCCATTTATCAATAATAAATCCTGCCAGTCACGCACATTCTGCAAACACTCGCCCTTTTTTTGTGGAATGCACGAAGAAATACTCGTAGAAATACCCCTATTCGTATTCGTATTCTCCCGCGCACCCAACCGGAAGTCACCGGAAGCGGCACAGCCTTACTACGGCGTAAAACTCAGTTTCGGCGCCTTAGCTGCAAGTGGTGGATGCCCTCATTGCAAAAACAAACAAAAGGTAAAACAACAAATAAATAAATACCGCCGGACAAATAGATACGGGTAGAAGCCAAAAACTAACACAAAACGTGTAAAAACTGGTCCCGACAAGAAAAAGATAAATAGAATCAAAAAGCAAAGCCTTCACGATTGCCGCGTCCGTGGATGTAAATTGTAGGGATGGGGTGGTCGTTGTGGCACGCCCAATAGCTGATTCGAAGGTGGAGTCGTCAACTGATTCAAAGGCACGGGAACCGAAGGCGCGCAGGGCACTGTGCTATATGGTGTACCGGAAGACAACTGTTAGGTGTCGTGTGACCCCTGGTAATCCACACATGTCGCACAGGCCCATATCCACTTACATCAATGCAATGCTCACCAACTGTGATGCGGCCAATATCTGTACTGCCTTTCGCGAACTATGGTCATACTTCCGTAGCGAGTTTTTTAAATCCGTTTTGTGTTCCTGTTGTTTGACAAGAAATCGGTGATGATAAATCGTAGACCCGGCAGGTCGTCGAGCAGAGGTGGGAGCGTAAGATCGGCACGGAGATTGGCTATACTGTACAACGGCCAGGTCAAATTTTTAAGATGATACCGAGGTAGGGTTTTAGAAGCAAGGAAAAAGTCATGTTTCCATTTTCCTTATCGGTCTGATTTTACTAACGGAATAAGCATTTCCTAATCTGTTCAATAGTCCTTATTTTCTGCGTATGTAGTCTTGGCGACAGCTTTATCCCTTTTGCGGCATGCAATTTTTACCTGCTTCTTTGTAACTTGTTTTTATTCTGAAACATTTCTTGCTGTGTCATGAACAAGGTTGACTAAAAGAAAAGACCTGATCAACACATTGGTTCTGTCAAGCGACATAATCATCTGCATCCACAGTGCACTATCATAAGCTTCAAATCTTTAGACTAAGGCTGAAAATCTAATCACCTACTCCCACCTAGTCAACCTAATCAGAGGATGAAATAACGTATTTTGCGAAGCTTCGCGACGAAGAGCATTTGATCCTATATCGTCAAGCATGTTCTAAAATGGTTTTTTTGTTCGGCGGGATCAGCGTCGTCTTCCAATGCGGCCATTGTTCAGTTGTTCACAGTTGCGGTATGCCGGCCATGAACCACCTGATTCGACGGCTATAAATGCATGAAAAGTGGGCATTAGAACTTTTGGAAAATTTAGGTGGCTTTGCAATGGGCGAAAAGAAGAGCGAAAATAATGCATTTGTCCACATACGGGGCCACCAGCGAAAATTTTCTGAGGAAGCTGTTTTTCAGATGTAGACCTGGCTGCTTCCCTATTTTTGAGCAACTAAAATAATTCGATTTGGCTAGGCTCAAATTTCGAAGCCCCAGGGTGCCAGCTAGAGACTATACACTTCCGCTTTTCCCCATTAAATAGGAATTTCAATAAACTAAAAACTTACCTTTACATTTTCCAATTTAGTTTCTCTTTCTATCGCCGAGGAAAACTTGCCTGCCATTTATCAATAATAAATCCTGCCAGTCACGCATATTCTGCAAACACTTCCCCTTCTTTTGTGCAATGCACGAAGAAATACTCGTAGAAATACCCCTATTCGTATTCTCTGTGCAACAGAGTACCCACGCTAGGCTGATGTGCGTGGGATCCTCTGTCGATGAGCGGCACCCTGGCGCAACGAGTTTTGAGTATTAGTGCTCTCGGATAGGCGCGAGGGTGCGCTCCCAGGGTTATGCTCTCTACACGGAGCAGACCCTCGGAGCCGATCTCGGCAGAAGTGCGGCGCGAGCCGTGGGGGGAGCTCGAGAATTATTCTTCAACTTGTAATTAAGTTTTACCTCGTACAAATTCTGCAACTAATTTTTATCATTGTTAACTAAGAAATTTCTAAACTTATTAAAATTTCTGTTATTTTTCAGGAAAAATTACCATTGCGTTAGAACGTCAAAAAAATCTCAAAAAGTTTTGAAGATTGTTTTTTCGCATTCCGCTGGATCCGCAAGTGAGTCGCATTTGTTACGAATGCTTGGAACAGGCATAAGTGGCTGAAAATTTTTAATTTTATTGGCTTTGGTCCATTTTATTTGCCTGGGAAGCTTATGTTAGGCATTTGTGTCGAATAAATAAAACCTAAATTTTGTAAAACCTCAAGTAAAACCTAATCCAATAAAAGACCTTTGTGCCTAAATATGGTTCTCTTTTATGAAGGCTCCTGAGAATTAGATATTTGTCATGTTCGCATTTTAGGGTTAGCGTTATGGACGCTCAAATTATTCACTATCTCGCAAGTTGATCAGCAATGAAATGATCGCAACATCAATAGAACAGCCGTCTATTTTTTAATCATCCTAAGTGAGTTGGGAACTGGACTCCCATTCATCTGCGAAATCCTAAAAAATTCTCGCTTGTATTGCTAAAGACTACTTCAACGTTCCTTTTTAGGTCTGATCAGCGGCAGTTTGTAGGCGCAGGTTCGACTGTTTCGCAGTCGTGCAAAAGATCGTTGTCTGAACTTCGCTTCGGAAAGAATGCAAAGGCTGCATGACATGGGCAGTTTTGATGCTCCTTGATCTATAAATTTCGGTGTGTACTTAAACTAAAATTTTTTATTGAATGTGTTTTTTTTAATTAAGATATAACTGACGTACCGTCTAAAAATTATGCATGACAAGCACCAAATGTTCGCCAGCGAAGCACATACAAAATGAAAACCAAAGCCTGTTATGCGATTTCAGATATATTAAAAAATGTACCTGCAATGGTTTTTTTAAGAACATTTCACGATTGTATGATCGCTTCTTTTTTG
>JASANH010001247.1:0-20674 GCA_030248295.1 Mesodorylaimus sp. YZB2_4 | reverse complement strand
AAGGAAGCTTGTATAAGCTTCAGCAGACGGACAAAAGGCTCAGATTATTTGCTGCTTAATTTGGGGGAGATCTCCTCGCGTCGTCTCCTCCAGCCTTGTTCGCGTGACCGACTCATATCTTTGTGCTTGGACACGGAATCTTTGTGATCAGAAACCTTGTCCGCACACCTTTTACTCAGGATGGATTTTGACGCCGAACAGCAACTTATTATGACTATTCAGACTGCTGACGTCAGTCTGTCTATTCAGTGTCGCGCATGAGGCCCGCGCGAGAGTTTTCTAGAGTTTATTATGACGAGAGGCGAACAAGCACCTCCCTATTTAAAGGGCGAGTATATGGATCGGTGGTCGCGTGGTCGCGCACTTTGGGCTCTGTGCGACAGATATCCACGCGGGCAGATGTGCGTAGGATACTCTGTTAACTTTCGCCACCCTCGTTGGACAGGATCCTGTCCTGTGTGCTGTAGGATAGGCCGAGGGTGTGCTCCAGGGTGCTCTCCCGAGGGGTTATGCTCTCCACGGCCGGAGCAGACCCTGGCGAGGGGTCATGCTCTGCATGGAAAGAGCAGACCCTGGAGCGAACCTTGGCGAGAAACTTTGTTTATTGGAATTTTTTGCGTGAAATGTAGCTAGAAGTACCTGAAATGAATTATTGCTATTGTAAATTCGAATTTTACTTCATTTTTGGTTTTTATTTTTAGGGAAAGGTTCCGTTTGGGGGGGAACAAATCATGAAAAATTTCGCCTGTATGTAATCGCATCAAACTTCGGAACATTTTTTATTCTCGAAGCGAAGAAAGACAGGTGAGATAGTTTATGAATTCACGAAAGCATGGTTTTTTTCGTCATTCTGAGAACTGTTTGCATCCTTTAAGGATTTAGGGGAATTTTTCAGTAGGCCTATCGAAGAAAAGAAAATAATGTAGGAAGAAAGTGAGAGTCAGTGAAGATTAACCGCCCGTTTATGTAAAATTCGAGGACTCGCGTAGTCACTTTCTTGCTCTGGGGAAAACAATGATGTGCATTAGTAGTTTCAATTTTACTGATACAGTCGCTAACTTTTCTAGGTTGTTTATTCGTTGTGTTCTTTTATAGATCGGTGCTTTACAATACGACGAATTACGAAAAGGCGGAATTAGGCCTACAGTAAGCTTGTCGATTGGAATATTGTAAGACAAAGGTGGTTTTTTTTCAATATTAAAAAATGTTCTCGAGACTAAGAGATGACAATGTTTGTTTTGGAACCCGCTTCTGTTGATCACATTGTTGAATCGAACTAGTTTTTCTTTGTTTTATCTGTGTTCGCATTTTGTATTTTTGTCTCCATGATGAATATAACGAAAACGATGTGCCTGTTGGTCTGAATTTGAATTTGCGCGTTTTTCGTTTTGTGATTTTTGCTCACTTGAGTCCCACAAATGGAAAAAGAAGGCAAAAAACGGTACAACACGAGCGAAAATCTGAAACTACAGCGGTTACAGTAGCCACTCGGCCGCGCACAGTTCGCGCATTCATACACATGTCTGCTAGGACGCGCGAGAGCGACCCTGGAGCAGACCCTCAAGGCCGCTCTCAGGGTGGCGAAAGTTAACAGAGTATCCTACGCACATCAGCCCGCGTGGATACTCTGTCGCACAGAGAATACCCTTTGAGGTGACGCCAGGTGCTCCGCCTACAATCTCGGCCAATCAGACGCCAGGGAACAAGTCGCCCACCCCTGACTGGTCTTCTGGTCATTGAGGAGAAGACGGGAAAAATAGTCGCAGCTCCTGCCCTATACCCGCGCTTTAACAGTGTATTCGTGTATATTTTGAGTAAGTCGTAGTAACAGCACTGATAGTGGAAAGTTGCACATCGGATAAGACAATTCGTGAGCTCCATTCGCCATTACTCAGTAGGCATCGGCAAGTCGCCTCATCGTCACAGTGACCATTCCGCAAAAAAGCGAGCCCATTGTCAACGGAGAAAATCCACAAACATGAAATTCTGCGCATAGCAATGCGTTGCAGTGACAAGCGATTACAAAAGTTTTACAAGGGTCCTGTCCACGATTCTGAGCAGCACTTTGGTCAAACACTAATTTGTCATCTGACGTAGAAAAAAGATTTCTCGATGAAATGGTTCACACCAATTACGTTCTCACATATTGTATGTACATTATAGGCTGGGGCGGGCGCTGCTCGTTCTTCCTAATGTCATTAGCTTTGGCGCAAGCCTAGCGTGCACGCATGTTTTCCATCATCTGTAATTATGCAGATTTTTTTATTGCTCCTAACGAAAAAATCAAATTCTTATCTGCGTCTTCACGTTAACGCCCGATCAGTTTTCGAACGTCGTGTCTCATCGACTTGTTCAGTAGGGCGAGCGAGCAGCATACACGCGAACACGAGCGTGAAATCAGAAGTCAAGCCTCATTCTGAACAAAAGTAAGTCTAGCTCTGCTTATTTTTTTGCCTCGATCGCGCTTCTGGGAGGCAAAGGCTCATCGTCAATTCTGACAGTGGAATCGGCGAGCAAATGGCTATTTTCCACTACCTAAAATCCTATTAGATTGCGAGATCACTGCCCAGTTTTTTCCATCCAAAAATTATTGGGAGACTTTGAATAGGCTGGATTACAAATCATAGCACTGGGGCTCTGTCATGCAATCCATGCCATGCCGCTCTATCTGCATCGCTGTCCAAGCGTGGTGAGAGTCTGGCGGTTTTTAAACGTTGCATCAGGAACGAGGGTTCGACTCCCACTCAAGTTTTGCTGCATGGTTTTTATTTATTGATTCTTAGCTAGTTTCGAAAAAAAGATTCAGTTTCAGTCAAGCTAACTGAATTTTCAAATAGACTCCGTTTCAGTTTTAACTTTGATGTTTTAATGGGATCTTAAAAGATTTAAGTAACTGAATGATCCAGTTTTTTCTGGCAAAAAATATTCTATCTAAATATTAATGCTTAGAGAGCAAAAATCTCCGCTTTTCTTCATTCAGATGCCACACTTTTGCATTCAGACTTCAACAGCTCACAAGGGAACTTTGCCACCCTGTAAAGCCAGACTTGCAAAAAGCCATTGTAATTTGTTTAGGCGCAAAAGAAAGCTGCAAGGTACAGTATTGAGGAGGTTTGACAACTGGTCAGCAGTGGTCAGCACCCAAAGTCATTCAAATTTTTTTGAAATTTTCCTGCCTTGGCGGGTCTTTTATGGAAAAAAGCCCAAACCCGAGTGCTGGAAGACGGAGCTCAAAGCCCCAAACCCGAAAACCGAGTTTAGAAAAATCTGCGATTTTTTTTAATACTCCGCCTTCTTGTCTCACACGAATTCAAAAACTTGCATAACTTTAGTCGCTGATCACTGGTGACCAGCTGGCCATACAGGTCAATATTTGGCAAATAGCTTTCTTTTATGCTTTAAGGTCAAGGAGATGCAACTTTAGCTGCGTGTTTTCCAATAGAATGATTGAAATTATAGAAACCATCTTTATTATACTTTAATTATGCTGACTCTATTTCAAGATGGAACTAGCTCTGAAAACTCTCTCACTCAGAGCTAACGTAGAAGGAGCACTCACAAACCACTGCAACATTGCAAAGATGCGGCAATTATCTATGTTTAGACCAAAGTTCAAGCCGAGCCAGTTCACTTACGTACATCCGATAGAGCTTTCAAGGATGACAGAATATACCCCTAGCTCGCAATGCCAGCATTCAAAATCAGCAATCATCTAATCCTAAAATGATTCAAGTAGTTAAATTCAGTTTTGACGGAGAGATCAGTTTCAGTTTCAGTTACAGTTAACTGAAATAAAAGATACAGCTAACTGATAGAACCCAGTTTCAGTTAAACTGCATCAACGCTATTCTGAGCCTCTCTGCTGTTGTCCAGAAAATACTGTATTTCCCCGAACTTCTTCCCCCCCTCGAAACCTCCCCCTCTTATTCTCCCCGTCTTACCATAAACATACCATAATCAATTAATAGCCGAATCAATCAATATGCGCGATATCTTCGTCTCAACCCTGTTTCATATCTGACTCTTCAAGGAAAACATATACACTAACATTCATATCCTTCACATTTTCCCACAACACTGAATCTATCGGTTATTCAAATTCGTCCCCGGGGAGGATTAAAGAAAGGCGAGAATAATTTCATATGGTAAGACGGGGAGAAAACCAGAGGGGGAGGATTTGAGGGGGGAAGAATTTCGGGGAAATAAGTATTTTCTGAACAACAAGAGAGCTCAGAATAGCGTTATATTTAGTGAAAACTGGGTTCTATCAGTTAGCTGAATCCTTTTATTTCAGTTACTTAACTGAAACTGAAACTGAATCTCTCCGTCAAACTGAATTAACTGACTCTGATCATTTAGGATTAAGACATTGCTGATTGAATGCTGGCGATCGCGAGCTGGTATATTCTGTATCTTGAAAACTCTATGAGGAATGTACGTAAGTACCTTAAACTTTGGTCTAAAACATAGATAATTGCCGATCTTTGCAATGTCAGTGGTTTGTGAGTGCTCTTCTACGTACTCAGGAAGAAGAGAGAGCTAGTTCCATCTTGAAATAGAGTCAGATAATTAAAGTATAATAAAAATGGTTTCTATAATTTCAATCATTTATTGAAACACACGAGCTAAAAGTTATCTCCTTACCTTAAAGACATAAAAGAAAGCTATTTGCCAAATATTGACCTGTATGGCTGCACATATAGCTAAAGTGCAAAGTTTCGTGTGCAAGAGGAGGAGAATTAAAATCCAGATTTTACTCGGTTGGGTTTTTACTCAGTACTTCAGTTTTCTTGGTAAAAGACCGCCAAGGAGAAAATTTCAAAAAATAACTAGACTTTGGGTATATGCTGACCAGTTTCAAACCTCCTCAATACTATACCTTGCAGTTTCTTTGCGCCTAAAACAAATTACAATGGCTTTTTGCAAAGTGGTTACAGGTGGAAGACCCTTGTGAGTGTTGAAGTCTGAATGCAAAAGTGTGGCATCTGAATGAAGAAAGAAAAGATTTTGCTTCTAAGCATCTATTTAATCGAAATACCAACATGGAGTTACTTAAAAATCTTTTAAATCCCATTAAAAAAAGTCAAAGTTAACAACTGAAACGGAGTTAATTGAAAATTCAGTTAGCTTAAAATTTTTTTCTAAACTAGCACTAAGAATCAATAAATAAAAACCATGCAGCAAAACTTAAGTGGGAGTCGAACCTGTTCCTGATGCAACGTTTAAAAACCGCCAGACCTCACCACGCTTGGACAGCGATGCAGATAGAGCGGCATGGATGGATTCATGCAGAGCCCAGTGCTATGATTGTAATCCAGCCTATTCAGTCTCCCAATAATTTTTGATGGAAAAAACTGGGCAGTGATCTCGCAATCTAATAGGATTTTAGGTAGTGGAAAATAGCCATTTGCTCGCCGATTCCCTGTCAGAATTGACGATGAGCCTTTGCCTCAAAGCCGATGAGGCAAAAAAGAAGCAGAGCTAGACTTATTTTGTTCAGAATGAGGCTTGACTTCTGATTTCCACGCTCGTGTTCGCGTGTTGCCTGCTCCTCGCCCTACTGAACAAGTCGATGAGACCGCGTTCGAAATGATCGGCGTTAACGTGAAGCGCAGATAAGAATTTGATTTTTCGTTAGGAGCAATAAAAAAAATCTGCATAATTACAGATGATGGAAACACGTGCACGCTAGGCTGCGCCAAAGCTAATGACATTAGGAAGAACGAGCAGCGCCCGCCCCAGCCTATAATGTACATACAATATGTGAGAACGTAATTGGTGTGAACCATTTCATCGAGAAATCTTTTTTTCTACGTCAGATGACAAATTAGTGTTTGACCAAAGTGCTGCTCAGAATCGTGGACAGGACCCTTGTAAAACTTTTGTAATCGCTTGTCACTGCAACGCATTGCTATGCGCAGAATTTCATGTTTGTGGATTTTCTCCGTTGACAATGGGCTCGCTTTTTTGCGGAATGGTCACTGTGACGATGAGGCGACTTGCCGATGCCTACTGAGTAATGGCGAATGGAGCTCACGAATTGTCTTATCCGATGTGCAACTTTCCACTATCAGTGCTGTTACTACGACTTACTCAAAATATACACGAATACACTGTTAAAGCGCGGGTATAGGGCAGGAGCTGCGACTATTTTTCCCGTCTTCTCCTCAATGACCAGAAGACCAGTCAGGGGTGGGCGACTTGTTCCCTGGCGTCTGATTGGCCGAGATTGGAGGCGGAGCACCTGGCGTCACCTCAAAGGGTATTCTCTGTGCGACAGAGTATCCACGCGGGCTGATGTGCGTAGGATACTCTGTTAACTTTCGCCACCCTGAGAGCGGCCTTGAGGGTCTGCTCCAGGGTCGCTCTCGCGCGTCCTAGCAGACATGTGTATGAATGCGCGAACTGTGCGCGGCCGAGTGGCTACTGTAACCGCTGTAGTTTCAGATTTTCGCTCGTGTTGTACCGTTTTTTGCCTTCTTTTTCCATTTGTGGGACTCAAGTGAGCAAAAATCACAAAACGAAAAACGCGCAAATTCAAATTCAGACCAACAGGCACATCGTTTTCGTTATATTCATCATGGAGACAAAAATACAAAATGCGAACACAGATAAAACAAAGAAAAACTAGTTCGATTCAACAATGTGATCAACAGAAGCGGGTTCCAAAACAAACATTGTCATCTCTTAGTCTCGAGAACATTTTTTAATATTGAAAAAAAACCACCTTTGTCTTACAATATTCCAATCGACAAGCTTACTGTAGGCCTAATTCCGCCTTTTCGTAATTCGTCGTATTGTAAAGCACCGATCTATAAAAGAACACAACGAATAAACAACCTAGAAAAGTTAGCGACTGTATCAGTAAAATTGAAACTACTAATGCACATCATTGTTTTCCCCAGAGCAAGAAAGTGACTACGCGAGTCCTCGAATTTTACATAAACGGGCGGTTAATCTTCACTGATTCTCACTTCCTTCCTACATTATTTTCTTTTCTTCGATAGGCCTACTGAAAAATTCCCCTAAATCCTTAAAGGATGCAAACAGTTCTCAGAATGACGAAAAAAACCACGCTTTCGTGAATTCATAAACTATCTCACCTGTCTTTCTTCGCTTCGAGAATAAAAAATGTTCCGAAGTTTGATGCGATTACATACAGGCGAAATTTTTCATGATTTGTTCCCCCCAAACGGAACCTTTCCCTAAAAATAAAAACAAAAAATGAAGTAAAATTCGAATTCACAATAGCAATAATTCATTTCAGGTACTTCTAGCTACATTTCACGCAAAAAATTCCAATATAACAAAGTTTCTCGCCAAGGTTCGCTCCAGGGTCTGCTCTTTCCATGCAGAGCATGACCCTCGCCAGGGTCTGCTCCGCCGTGGAGAGCATAACCCTCGGGAGAGCACCCTGGAGCACACCCTCGGCCTATCCTACAGCACACAGGACAGGATCCTGTCCAACGAGGGTGGCGAAAGTTAACAGAGTATCCTACGCACATCAGCCCGCGTGGATACTCTGTCGCACAGAGAAAAAGGGTATGTGCGCGGCCATGCGACCACTTAGCGGGAAAGTGCGCGACCACGCGACTACTGATCGATATACTCGCCCTTTAAATAGGGGAGGCGCTGATTCGCCTCTCGTCATAATAAACTCTAGAAAACTCTCGCGCGGGCCTCATGCGCGACACGAATAGACAGACTGACGTCAGCAGTCTGGGAATAGTCATAATAAGTTGCTGTTCGGCGTCAAAATCCATCTGGAGCAAAAAGGTGCGCGGCGGACAAGGTTTCTGATCACAAAGATTCCGTGTCCAAGCACAAAGATATGAGTCGGTCATGCGAACAAGGCTGGAGGAGACGACGCGAGGAGATCTCCCCCAAATTAAGCAGCAAATAATCTGAGCCTTTGGTCCGTCTGCTGAAGTTTATACAAGCTTCCTTACACTCACCCAATGTGAAAAAAACGGGGTTAGACAGTTATAATAATTTTCCCATAATCGAGTATGTGACTGATCACGGGAGATCACGGACGATTTTTGTTGAATATCTTATGAGCGATTACAGCTAGAGTGATTTTAAAAACAGTTTTAGATTCCTCAAAGCGGTTATTTCTTTTTTTAGGATTGTTTTGGACATAAAAATAAGCAATTTATGATTTTTGACCAAAAATGACTAGGGTACTTATCACATACTGTATAATGTGCTTCATTTCCATATACGGGCAATTTTAAAAAATTTTACTCCCGTCGAGACGATCAGTTTTGTGAGTACTTTTGATATAAAAAAGGCTGGTCAAAAATTCGGTTGGCCAAGCTCACTCCATATACGTGAAGTCTCTGAGAAACCTCTCTTAAGTGGGCGTAACATGTTGCCTCCTGGTAGGCGGGAAGTCCAGGTCGTATATCCCAAATAGTACGGGAATTGTTGGTGGCTCGAAATTCAGTAATTTCGATCAAGCGGTCATTATGTACAGGTATTTCCACTTTTTTCAAGAATTGAAAGTTAGATTGTGGAATGGAAAATTCCCCTTGTGTCCTCCGCAACGAGGATGGATGGACAAAGCAGTGGATGGTTGCCGTTCTGCTACCATGTCGGAATGAGAGCCCGTTTTCGATGTTGTGTTAAGCGCAGTGGATTTTACGCGCACCCGCTCGTTCGAAAAGTAGAGTCAGAGTAGATGGAATGGCTACAATACTTGCGAGATGCAACACTTTCAGCAATGGTCTCTACCACTTATCAGTTTTATCGTCCTTTTCGATGTGTACAATGATTACTTCTAACTTTTAGCACTGCCTCAGCGGCTACAATTACACAAATAGAAAATTGAAACCTCTGAGTACTTTATTGAGCTACAAAGGATACTCACTTATAACCTGTTTTCTTTGGGAATATACAAGCCTGCCGCGTTTTAAAGAATATTCCGCGTGTACATTCCCGAAGAAAACAGATAGTACTTCAGTTCGCCGTGCACCTCAAGCGAGCCGTTGTGTGTGGTCTGGTGAAGTATGGGGTGATTCAAGCTGGCATTCTGATCCCATGATAATGGCGAAAACGCGTTTGCAGAAGAATTTCATGATATCTAGTTGATGTTACTTTTCAGTTCTTCTCTGTTGCAGATACGAACAGTCATGGAACCAGCAAAGAAAAAAATGGTTTTTCGAGAACGAATGGCACGAGAACCATAAAAATCGGAAAACAGATTGCTCTGGGTCGTATGAATCAGTCTTTTAAAAAAATTAAACATCCAATTGCAGTGCAAAGATCAAGCATAGATTAATAATCAAGCATAGATCAAGCATTAATCAAGCATAGAGTTGCGTACCCGGATATAAACACCAGAATAATGGCTTTCAGGCTGATGCTCCTTATGCGAAGACTATTGGCAAAACAAAAGGCAGCTTGGCATTCAGCCTTTGATTATTTCTTTGAAAAGGTGCGACATGCCAAGCTGAGGGACCTAAAAAATATCCGAGCTCCAAATCTTTATAAGGATGTTCGCAGGGCTGTAATAGCTTCCAATTTCTCTATGATTGACCTTGACAGAATAAGTTTGGACGAAAAGAGTTACCAAGCAAAGTGCCTTAAGACAAAGTTGTTCTACGAACATATGATGGGGAAAAAGGTCGGAAAGGCCACAAAGGCAATGCAGGACTACTGGAAGGAAAAGTTGAGAAGTGAGAAAATCGATTTTTCCTCATATTGGAGACTGAATAAAACGAAATACGTTGATGGTCTTACACGCAGTATACACTTTTCTATGCTCTACAAAGCATTATACACCAGAAGCAAGACTTCGCACTTCTCGGAGGTTGATGCAAACTGTAAATACTGTAGGACAGCGCTTGGTCTGCTTAAACATGAGGATGTGTACCATGTTTTCGTTCAATGTCCACGAGCAGAGCATTTCTGGGAAAGGGTGCAGCGCCTCTTGCGCGAAATGGACCCGTCCCTGATGGTCAGTGAGGAGAATAAAATTTTTGGCGTAGCAAGTAAAAATTGCAACCATGTCACCTCGATCGCAAACATGGTTGTGCAGTCGGCCCAAAGGTGTATATGGTTTGCCAGAACCGATTACGAGAATAAAGGGGATGTAGTAGATCTGTGGGACTCCTTGGTAACACGATTAAAAGTTTTAACGAAACGAGCTAGATATATCCTGACACCAAGCATGTTCCAAGAACGTTTTGCAAAGTTGTCATCTCTAAAGTGTATTGAGTAGTTATGTAGTTATCTTAGTTTTTTCCCTTTCTGTGTTTGGGTAGGCCGTTTTGTGAATCCTAATATGTTGAGCCAAACCTAGAAATTAGTAGTGTGCTTGAAATTGTCGATTGTCTGTCGATTGGCACGATAAATGTTCAAGAATTAAAAAAAAAAAAAAATAGATTAATCAACAGATGCAGCATACAGGTCAGCATTGTTTCAAACTTGATACTCCGTATGAAAACACAATCTAACGCATACCAGAACTATTAATATGTGGTGTGATGGTACTACTTCATTGGAGGCCCGGGTCACAGACTCACGATCAATTGTAGCAGACATTGTATTTGTACCATGACTGCCCGATGTTGTCCTGAATTCGGGTCTCAGCAAATCTTGTTCACATATGAGCCCAAACCTGGTGTTGAATGTATCGTTGCCATTTAAGGATTTCCACTCTCTTCCCCATCTGGATTGAACAGTCACAGCTCGGTTTGTATTTGTGTCAGGCACCCATCTAATTACGTTATTAAATGGGTGCGATGTGTTGAATTCATACACGCTGCCGTCGTCCCAATAAACTTTCTTCATTGGACTGGTGGTGTCCTGAAATATTCGCAGTGAATAGGCTACAACTAATTGTATCCATCTTGTCCACTGTACCAGAAAATTAGAATTTTAAAAGATGCACCCGAAGTCGCAAATGATTGCAAGCTATTTCAAAAGAAATCTTCTCTCAAGCAGCAAAAAATCTGTGCTTTTAGTCCGTCTTTCGAGCTTCATACAAGCTTCTGTACACTCACCCAATTTCTTATCCCCAATGGAATAAAACTGAATGATTTTAGCACAAGTAAGCCCAGAATGCTCAGCGCATCTTCATCGTGTATGTCTCGAATGATTGGCAGGGTGGCCGAAAATGCTTTGCAAACTCTACGAGCTTTTTCAACGTCGAATGACCACTTTTCAAATGAATCGTGCAAACAGTTTTCTAGTTTCCAGGTGACTCGAAATGAGAACAGACATTTTCTCGGGTTTTCCAAGGGATAATACACCCTGTGCCCGATGCTCTCATGCCTAGGATCTCCCACTGATTTCTTGTGATCGCAAAAATCGATAATTTGACTGGCTGATGGGAGCGCAGGCTCGATGGGCAGTGGCAATGTTAATTTGTGGGGTCTGGCCTTCAATGCCTTCATATTTTGTTCACAAACCAAAGTTACTGGGTTGGTCACGAATTCATTAAATGACCACCAGTCCCCGTCTCTAGCATAAACAGCTGTTAAATAATGTTGTGATCGATCAGATCGTCGACGCCAATCTTTATTTTTTGGTAGATATTTAGCCCAGTAAACGACTTCCATGCCATCGTCCCAAGTTATCGCAAAATTATTATCATCTATCGAAGTCTGAAAGCAGATCAGAGATAGGAATTGGACAGATCAGACTTGTCATAATTCGAAACGCAATTGCCAACTGTCCTGGGCTCCAACCCTCAAGTGAGCAGAAGCGTTGAGGCAATTCGAGCATTATGTAGATGAGAAAAACAGGAACAGGTTAACGTCAAGACACTTACCCAGTTACTCATTCCCAAAACGACCACACTCTCTTGGTTTTGAGTAGCCCCCAGATGGGCGAGAAGAGCGCTCTGATCTGGGTTGTTCACAATGGGAAGTGTGGCATCGAAAGAACCGCAGATATCTCGGCCAAGCTGTAAATCAACTTCAAAACTGCTGGGGCCATCTGCTGGGCATTTGGCGAATGGCCGCACCATTTCTTTATTCACCACGATGAAACACTTTTCGTACGTTCCACTGGATATGTTCGCTGGATACGTCGCTTTCATGACGATGTGCTGATCGCGAGGATCAGAGGGTCGATTTGGATCACAAAACCGAACAACAGGTCCGCCAACTGGAGTTGTTGGACGCATCGTGCTGGTTGTTTGAGATTTCTCAAAGTTGATACTTGTCAGATTTTGTTCGCAGACAAATATTAGTGGACGATCTATATCACCATTTTTAAATGATCGCCAGCCCAATCGACCTCTAATGCGAGCATCCTGCACTGTCAAATTTCCGGTAGCAGCATCCAGCCAGTCGCGGCCATGTCTTACACTGAATTCGACCTCGCTTCCATCATCCCAATAGATTTTTGTGGTCGTGTTTAGTTGTGCCTGGAAAAGTAGCATGATTTGCCCTTATATCCTCCTGAACCCTTTCTCTTCCATTTTTTCATAGGCTGATGGTCTCATTTTTGTTAAAGCCAATTAACGCCCTTCTTGGACCCCTAAACCAACAAAACGTACCCACTGTTTTATTCCCAACGGGATAGAAGCTGTGTAATTGGCCATGATCTGTCCAAACGCTCCAAGTAATATCAGCCCCGAATCAAGAAATATCACCCCCGGCAAGGTCGCAGAGTAGGCAGCGCAGATTTTGCGAGCTCTGTCAATGTCAAAAAATATAGTGGGTTTGTGATGGGGTGTGCAAGTTGCAAGATTCCAATCAAGTCGGAATGTAAACAAACATTTGTCCGGGTTTTTTAAGGAATTAGAAATCCTGTTCCCAACATCTTTGTTCCGAGGATCGTCAGCAGCTTGGTCGTAATCACAGAAATTAGTCACCCGATCGACCGATGGAATGGTGGGTACAAAAGGCCGTAATGGCATGTCCAGAACATGCTCTCTTTTTGTTGGCGCCCACATACTTTGCTGGCAAACCAGGACCACTGGGTTCATCACAGCAGATTGATCATAGGAGGACCATGATCCATTTTCAGAATTTAGAGCAGTGAAAAGTTGTTTTTCTCTCGATGTCCACTGATTCTTCAGGGAGGTCCCGAAAACGTCTGCTTGAATTATGTCGATGCTTCCATCATCCCAAACCATCTTCATCAGTTTTTCAGGCGGGTCCGTTATTTCTTCCTACAAAGTTCGTTGCTTTCTGTTTTCATATACATGAGGTCTGGGTGTGTCGCACGGGTTTTGCCGCTTATTTGGCAGCACTTACAGTATACGAGACCGTGGCTTATGTACTGCGTGATATGCGCAGTTTAGTGGATCATCCAGATCCATCGTTCTGGTCCGTGTTTCCAGATCATTGTCGAAAGCTTTGCATGGACATTGGTTCTAGGAAGTGTGCTGCTTACCTGGACTCTTGCTCTTATCACAAGCTGATCAAGAAGTTGATTCTAATCTATACTGCGCTCGCTGCTGTTGAGGCACGAGAACATAGCTGAAGTCGAGAGCGCAGGTTGTTCCAGGAGTCAAAGTTGAATTGCTGGCAGCAGAGTAAAGTTTAGGAGTGCGAATCACCAGCCTGACGCATACTTCGAAATTTATGATGGGTGACCACAGGAAACTTCTCTTTCGATTAGTATCCTGCCATCCGCTTTATTATTCCAGGAGGCAGTTTGTCAGAAGCTCAAAATTTTAATTCTCTGTAACCTAGGACGCATTTTACTGCAGATGGCGGAAGCTGTAATACGACTAGGTCCGTATTACTGAAGGGAGTGATCAGCGGAGCTTTTGCACTCTAAAAACCCAGGGCAGCCTACCAAGTCTTCCGACCTAGTACATGGCTTTCCTGGCTGCCGGTTCCGTGCAGAGAATCGATTGCCGGTCGAGCCTCTACAGAGCTATTTACCCTCAATAAAAAATAGACCGTTCTTTCTGCAGCAAACAAACTTACTTTGGAAAAACGTTTGGAATTAACTAAAAAAGGTTCTGAAATCAAAACTGAATGGGGCCAGTAAAGCCTGGATAGCTCCCACTGCATGCACAAAAACTTCTCTTGTGTGCTTTACTGGTAACATTACGCAACAACCATAAAGGTCAAGAAGAGTATCCTCACTGCTCACACCTATGCTGCGGGGGGTGGGTATCTGATTCGATCAAGCTACCAGCTCTGTCCCTAATCATGTCTCTGAAAATGCACAGTCATCTACTCGTGCAGTACAGCGAGGAAGAATGCGAAATGTAGTTGCTCCTGCCAAGACCCAAATTTTGGATAAGAATCATCTTTCTTTAACATGTCCGTCTGTTTATTCGGTGGCCAAGCACTTGAAAGCGCACTAAAATTTACATACCACTGATAAGAAAAAACCAGGACCAGAAACTGATATATGCTGTAAGGATATAGGATACTGTTGGAAAAGGACCAATGTCGTTGCAGGACGAGGAACAAAGCGTTTGCGCGTACGGTTAGGTGTAAGTGACAAATGTGTAGACACTGCCACTATAAACTCTCCTGTTCTTTGGTCCTCGTCTACTGAAAACAACGTACCGTCTCATCCGTATTCCTCTCCTGTTTATTTTCGTTTCTGCTTTCGCCCTACTGCCAGACGCGTCAAGTGATCGTCGATCAGAGGAATGTGGGCAGCCGTGGTCATCATGGCAGTCTTGACAGCGATCGTGCTGGATATTCCCTTTCAAATCGTCTGGAAACAACCAGAAACGTGTGGGACAACCAGCAGCAACTTTGACCAAGGATAGTCGAGTGGTTGATTTATCACAGTACTGTGAATCAATATTGCAGGACATTGCCTTTCGCTCGAATCCTTTTACTGTTCAAAGTAGTAGTTTAGTGCAGCGAAGGGTGCAAAAAAGCATCAGCGGGTAAAAAGCATAAAGCATTCGCATAATTCAAAAAAGCTGTCAGAGGAGGCAAAAAATGTGATAGTCGGATATGTCATTAGACTCAGTGGCCCTATGACAGCCAAACAATTCGTTTTTTTCATCATTGCAACGCCCCAAATCTACCGCAAAATGTATTTAGGTTCTCGAGGATTAGCCTGGGCTATAACTGAGCATTTCATAGTGCTTTTGATGAAATCGGATCGCTGCAGGCAGACTGCTGTCGATTTGCTTTAAGCGGCTGTAAAACCCACTTTAGCTATGCTCAGATTACATGTGGTTCTAGTTCGTACCTGACACGAGACTACTCTTTTAGCCCTCCTATTGTTGTTCTCCAACGTCGCCAGTAAAGCCCACAAGAGAAGTTTTTGTGCAACTTTGCATGCAGTGGTCGCTATCCAGGCTTTACTGGCCCCTTTCAGTTTTGATTTCAAAGCTTTTTAGTAAACCAAAGAAACGAGCAGCTTTAAAGTTGCCTCATTTCTTATCAAAGAAAATAATGCAGCCTGAAAAATTAGACTTGGAGTTCATGCCTCTTTTTCGATTTCTACCCAACTATAAGACATGCAGATAACCGTAGTGTCACCCTACTGAACTTACCCACTTCCGCATTCCCAATACCACAATGCTGTCTGCATTCGCTCGGTTTCCCAGCGACTGGACGATATTATTCTCAGTCATGGTGGCGATGACGGGCAATGTGGCCTCGAAGTTATTGCAGATCTTACGTCCGAGTGTCAAGTCGATATCGTTCTGAACACCCTCAGCTGCCGCAGGACACTTGACATATCCTCTTATCGATTCAGGCCTGATCACCAGATAGCATATGTCGTATACCGATGAATTAGCGATTGGCGAATACAAGTGTTTCAATACAATATGCTCATCACGGGTGTCGCGAGGTCGGCTTTGGTCACAAAAGTTGACTGCTAAGACTGCTAAAAAGGACCCATAAAGCCAAGTAACTGCAGCTATATAAATGGCCGAACTGTACATGCTTTCCGAGTAAGTCGAACAAGCAGCAGATGAAAAGACTTTTCGTTGTAAAGCTCCCAGCAAGTGCGGCCAAAATATTATACTGCAGTAGGTAGGCACTATAGCGAGCCATGCTGGCACTCCTACGTCTGATATACTGTATCCATGCTGAGCGCCAGCCTGGTGCAAGACTTTTTGCCAAACGTGCACATTTTATACAAGTTGGGTCGTGGTTATGTATACTTTAGTAAAATTCCTTTTTGACTATTCCTACACGCAGTCACCCGAAACGCTGAAACGATGAAGCTCTGGAATAATAGGCCTAGTCGAGCGCACTGATAAGTCATTTTCGTGTTGACATCATGAGAGCAGATGTCCAGCCAATGCTGGAGGTGTTCAAGCACCTGACGTTCTGACTACACTGGTGAGTTTGAGGTCATCCTGGATGAAACAGTCCTGCTCAATCCCCCCCCCCCCCCCCCCCGAATGATCTCTTTCCTGGTCCCCAAAAATTCTATTGCCAAGGAGTCTCTCCAGGAATATTCTTGGATCGTGGAGAAATTATTTGGCAAAATGTGTGAGAAGTTCTGGAATAATAATCGCTACTTCAAGAAACCCGAATCACACTCTCAAACGCGTCGCATGGACAGGGTATTTTGTAAACACATAATAAATGTCGATTGATCTTGCTAGCAGACAAAATGTAAGTGGACTCGCGAGGCTCTAAAGAAAGGTTATTATTCATAATTTAGATGACCTTCCTCGACCTTCATTGTGTCATGACGAGTCCCTTATTGCTCGATCGTCGAAAAAACAGTCCACCTTTTATTTGTCGGTAATGTGGCAGATGCGTGCGCCATAGCAGCTGCGGCTGTGAAGTGTGTTGCCTGGGACGTGAGTTATCGGCTGGCACGTCTTGTGAGACCTCCCTGGCGTGGTCATAGCAGCAGGCGCAATTCTCCGCTGACAATTTGTCCTCCCTTGTCATTGCGTGCTCTGTCAATCCATGAACGTGGCTAGCTAGACAGATCGACTTTTTCCATCAGCAGCGGCATTGCCTTAGTTTAGCTCGCGTTACTGTTCCGTTTAGCTTTTAGCTAAGTATTCTTTGTACGAGTGTGCACCATCCACCTAGGCGCCATCCGATGAGTGGCAAAAGTTGTTTTTTCGCAGACAAGTAAAACTGGTGCCCTGAAAGTTACAATATAGGTCAGATTACTTGTCAGTAGCGAGTGACTTTTGGCGAGCTTTTCTACTGATCGTGAGATGTTTAAAGCATCGTTCCTACCATTCTAGACAAAATCTGGAAAACATTTTTCATTACGGACGCCCTCCTCTTTTGGAGGTCTCTATGCCCGCTACACATAAATACACATTTTTCCATGCCACCCGCTGGGCCCGGAGACCACATACCCATTCTACCTCAGGAACACATTTCGCAAATGATCTCGCTTCTTCTGAAGGTGAAAAATACATGCGAATCTGCTTGAGATGTACAGCAGTGGCGTACGCAGACGTCAGGTGCTGGAGGGGGCCAGATGCGAAAATGGAGATCAAAGGAGGTAGTGTTGGATAGTAGTGCAACACTTTAGATGACATCAGCAGGTTCCCCCCCGGTGGCCACCCCTGGTTTCGCAGGAGGCTATTGCCCACATTGCCCTCCCCCCCCCCCCTGCGTCCGCCACTGTACAGTGGGGCCTGTGGCGCAATGGATAACGCGCCTGACTACGGATCAGGAGATTGCAGGTTCGACTCCTGCCAGGCTCGCAAATTTTGGCTCCAGTTCCTGCAACCGTAAGGTTTTCCCAGCCCCAATTAATACCTAACTGGTAACTTTGATGAGGTACGCTTGGACATAGATGATCTGATCGTTACGACCCGCTGTCAATCGGTAAAGGTCGCCAGGTCTGCTCAACGAGTTTTTCGAGTTCAAGTGTGAACCCATCGTCCTTGTCGTCAAGGCAGTTGGACTTTTGAGAAATTTAAATAGGCAGCTTTGTCCACTCTTTTGAGGGCTATTGCGAACTGAGCAGGTTTTTCCCCCTCATAGAAATCATGGTTCAATGCCAGTTCATGTACGGTTTCTAACTCTCGTTCCCGCGAGCTAATGTTTCGATGTTTCTGATGCTATTTCATTGGAAAGAATGTTTTAGGACCTGAAGATCCACTGATTGATTTTTCTTGCTAATACTTTAGGTGAGACTTGCCTAAAATTTGCATATAAGCTCTTGCTGTATCACAAAAGTGATGACAGAGGAGGGGTTCGAACCCTCGCCTGGATAACCAGACTGCGACCTTAACGCAGCGCCTTAGACCACTCGGCCACTCTGCCCTCTTCAGTTGCGACCGCAACGTAATGAGAAATACCCCTATCATAATTGCACGACTATGTTCAGGGCAAAACTTGCAGCGTCTCCATTTCGTTTTTTTGCTCTCCCTTTCATAATTTTGCGCAATAACGGATTTACATCTTCACTAACAAGATTTATTGTGGTACCATTAAGCCTTATTGCACCCATTAAGCCTTATCTCCAGCCAATAAAACTGGTGACCACAACCCCATTACCTTAATATATACCCTTAGCCTATCATCAAGAAACCATTTCCTCGCCCCACCACAAACCAGACATCTCTTTTCACGCTAGCTTCTCTCACTTCGAAAGCATAGTCGTGTAATTCTAGCAGTTTAGAACACAAACTAAAAAAATGACTGCTGCGATAAAGATTTTTCAGCTTGCTGTTTTGTATATTCTTTCCATTTATTATTCTTCGAAATGCTCGTGAAAACTGACAGGTTTAGGAAACTCGTTCAGACGAGTGCCTTCGACTCGACTCGAGTGGTGCTTGTGCTCGAAGTTGCCACAAAATTGAAGATTTTCTGCACAAAGAAAGGCGCCTGTCAGAGTGCTAACTCATCATATCTTCTATTAGCGTCCTGTTCTGCGTGCTAGTTGCACAGTCGAGGAATTGTGATCATTGGCTAGCCTGGCTCTCCCAACTAATCCTTCACACACCACCCACGCATTTCATCTCCGCTTTCTCGTGCCGACGTCGATGCGCTTTTTAAAATTACATGGCCATATATGGGCCCAATAACATTCGGCCATAAAAAGGGCAAATCTGGGGGCATGAAAAAACTTTTTACCTTGTAAAAAGTCCCTAATTAAAATTTACATTGGTTCGAGACGTTGCCTTGGCAGCGAGTTTGACGCATGCGGGTCTCATAGCCGGACCAATTCCCATTAGCCGCCCATCACCCATAGAAAATTCTTTCATTTTTCAAACGCCTTAAGGCTGGAAGCTAGGAAAAATGAATCCTTTTTCGAGGCACCCGAATATTGTGTTTGCCAAGTATCCGTTTTCTTATTATTTTTTTCCCCGACGACACCCTCTGACCACATTGGTATTTGTCAGAAGAGAAGTGAAAAACTGTGTGCTATGATTTCAGGCCACCTCTGTTAGTGAGAAAGAAGATGGCATAAAAAACGAGTGAGAATTGGTGTTAAAGAAGAGAACCTTGGTGACGGCCCGAGGTGGTTTTTTTATCTTCTGCCCGTGGCAAGCCAAGCGGAGTAATTTGACGCCCGCATAGGCGGCCAATCAATGCCAAGCCGGCGGCTTAGAAATTCTAACGAACTGTGTCTCCTTTGCGAGAGGACACACCAGCCGCCGTACAAAGTGAGTCGTTAATTGAAGCATCGCTGGCATTTGTTTTTCATTCAATCTAAAACTCCCTTGTTCACCTTTGTCCCTTTTTGGAACCCCGTCCGCGTGAAAGTGCTGACCATGGAAGTGGACCTAGTTAGTGAATCGAGCATCCAATGCCCGGACTTGTCCTCTTATGACATCGTGGCTTACGCCTATCAATTCTACAACGATACCACATTCCCAAATCGATCGTGGCAATTGCCCGCATATTCGTGTCGTTATCATTTCTTGATGCAACTGACGAGAACAGTCAACTATTGGAACGGGCACGTGAATGTGGTGGCTTGCGTGGTCGGTTATGTCAGTGCCATATTAGCATTGATGACATTGTTGCAAACAGAGTATAATGCCAGAGTCAGTTTCTTCTATCATCGATTGATCAATGCTATCGAAGTGATTTGTACCACGTTCAATGCCACCGATGCCATCTCCTCGCTCTGGCCCTCCCTCATGCACTATCGTGCTTGGGCTTATTGGAACGCGTACGTGGCGGCCAAGTTTCGAAATGGTTTTATAGTCTGGGTTAATTTCATCATCCTTTGGTTGACCATGGAACGAGCGGCTGCTTGCTTGGCACCAGACTGCTTTCGATTGATTAATAAACGAGGGGTGGCCAAAACTGCATCCGCTCTCACATGCTTCATTGCATTCGTGGTCATGTTTCCTGAAGGATTCTATTCTTACCCAGCTTGGGAGGAGGAGCAAAAAATTCACGTTCTAAATGTTAGTCAATTTGGCCAATCTCATATTTATGGCCTCTATGTGCATTTCTCTGTCGGCGTTCTTGTTCTGAGCGCAATTTTACTTTTCACAGCGACCGTGGCAGCTACAGCGGGCTACTGTAAGTTCGTTCATAAAAGGCGATATAGCATGGCGTTCGCGAGTAGACGATCGACGATCACAGTGGGCAGTCCGTCGTCGATGAGACGAGCATCGGTTCAGCAGCACAGCGTCGACGCCCAGCTGTGCATGTTGCAATTGTGCGAATCCACGCCATTGGTCGTTAATCAGTTGCTTTATTCGGCCATCAAATAGATCAATCCGCTGCCGTTCAGTGCAGTCAAAACGTCTCTCTACAACGCCCCTGCACGATTACTCTTCGATCAGGCCATGAATGATCTCCAACGAGCCATTGTCCTCACCTACCTTCGC
>JASANH010001277.1:0-20685 GCA_030248295.1 Mesodorylaimus sp. YZB2_4 | reverse complement strand
CTAGAGGAGCTTCTAATCCATCGAATTCAGATCATCAAGTCGTAGCATCGAAACGGGGTGTAGAAAAGAAAGTGTGAAATTCGTGGAAAAGAAATTTTACTGAAAAATTTTGCCCGCCACAAAAAATTGCACGACGCGTCCTGCTACGACTGCAGCATTTGGCAATATAAAAATTGCAAAAACTTGGTATATTTCCGGCAGCATTTTCGAAAGCAGCACCCCAAATCCAATCATCGTTGCCCAAAATGCAGGGAACAATTCAATCCAATTTTAACGCAAGAACACGTGGGCAGCTGCCTGGAGTATGCACCTGATAAGAATCAGCCGCAACCATTGAAACACTTGCCAAAGGTGCACTCCCCACAAGTTCTCTTTAATGATCCCGTCGACCCGCCCAATCGAGATTCGTCATTCTGGAAAAATCCAATAATGCTCCCCTACGTCGACGAAGCTGATGTTGTTTTTCTGGTTGAGCACTACTGGCCGTTCTTTCGTCAGCATTTTAAAACAAATTCTAGCCTAATCAACGAATTTTTCTACAGAGCAGTCGTGACCGATACTAGTTTTCCTTTAGCTGACGCTATGAGGCACTCGTACACCATGGTAAATGTGACTTACAATTTCAATGATGGAATCTCTACGCTACTTAAAAGACAAGTTGAAAATGGGCGAATCGAGTACCGCATCTTCACAGCTCAGAGCCAACAGCTGAATTTGTTTGATAGAAATATTTTGATTCATGATTTGGCCTCACTCGATTCCGCGATAAAGAAGATTGATGCGATCGGTGATTTAAGTGATCACGTTGAACGGCCAGGCAGCGATTGGAAAATAGCTGCAGTTTTTGGATTCACTTTTTATTGCTACCTACGTCCCCAATTTGTCGCTGGTCGCGGACGTGGGCCTCTACCAACATGGTTAGCCTGCAACACAAAAAGTCTGCTTATCATGGAACGTGACAGCGGGAAAAATTTGAACACTGACTCGCTGTGCGTGTTTCGAAGCATTTTGGCAGCCCAAAAAAAAAGCCAGCAAAATCTGGAAGTGGTCAAGGAAGCCTATGAGAAATACAAGATTTCTGTCGATGGACCCGTCTGGGACACGTTTAATGGGGTGCTAGATGAACATTGGTTATTGTTTGAGCAGATTTTTAATGTTAACGTTCAGATTTACCGTAAGACGTCACCAAAAAGCCGCCTCCGGAAAGCTAACGACTTTGACTCGAATCAGTTGACCATAAACTTGCACAGCCACCCGATTGATGCTGAAGACGTACACATGTCGCTAAAAACCAATCTGAACCGCTGCGGTCGCCATTTGTGCGCAGGCTGCAATCGAATGTTTAAGCTAGAGAAACATCTAGCACAACATCAAAAATTTAATTGCTCAGATTGGCAACCTAGTCATGCTCACAATAATGGGTGCTACGAGGCACCGCGAACAATCTTCGATCAGCTGCTTGAATTCGGAATTTTTGTCGAGCCAGATCGTCGACTTTGCACAACATTTATTGTCTGGGATATGGAAGGCACACTGCAGCCGCTCCAGGAACGATTTCAACGCACCGAGATGGATGAAAGCACGGAGATCCGTCTAAATAACCAAAATATTGAAGCAGAATACGTCGGGGAGGCCAACGGGCTACAATTTCGAGAACTTCACAAGCTTATAACCGGCGCCATCAAATCCACTGCTCCTGGATATGGGCATGTTCAGTTCTTTCATAATCAAAACGGAAGCTTACTTCTTCAAGACATTTTCAATAAAATGAGCGAAATCAGCGACAAAAATTACAAATTGCAGCGTGAAGTTTTTTCGGAAGAGCTGCGTAAGTTGAGCGACGCTTTGAAAGTGACCGAAACAGCATCGAAAAATGCTGACAAAAATCAAAAACGACGAGCAAAGGCAAACCTGAAAAAAGTGCAAACATAAATCAAAAATTTTGACAAGTACCTGCGGGTTTGCTCAGTTCTAAGCTTGAATGGAGGATGGTATGAATTGAACCTTTGCAAAGCTGAACTATTTCCTCATCTGACATTTGAAGTACGCCGGGCAAGAAATAATTCAGCCAACGATAGATATGACGGTTCGCGCACATGGCCGAAAGCCATTACCCGCGGCAACAGTATCTTGTCACTGGAGACGGACAAGCTAGAATTTTTGGACATTTGCCACTATGTACCGGGTACATCATTGGATCGATTTATTAAAGCTTCTAACCCCCATGGTGATACAAAAGGAGCATTTTTATTCGCCCTTTTACGAGGCCTGGACGACCTACACAAAATCACAGAGTTCCCATCTCAATCGGCTTTTTACTCAACACTGTAGGGTGCTGAAATCGATGAAAAAGCCTATTGGGACGCAAAAGTGAAATCGGACGCGTTGCCAGAACCCAGGACAATGTTCAGCAACGTTCGGTGGTACAATTCAAGGTAAATCGACGAAGGTGTACCCATACAGTATCTTGTGTGAGTAGGAATAATCCTAGAGGATGAAGGGATGGTCCTTTGCAGAGATGTCGATCCATTCTTCATCGCGTGCACCAACATGCTCAATATATTTTGGGAGAACTTCAAAGTTGACGTTTGAAAACAAGCAACATCTGTCCCAGGCGTGTGCCCCACCTACCTTTTTCAAACTCTCCACCAAGAACTTCCGACCGCTCACTTTGGTTTATTTGGGGAGGATGAAGCCGACCTGTGCCAGGAACTATATTCATCGATGACTGGCGGGTTAGCAACTATTGTCACCAGGCTAGCTGAAAAGGACAAAACCAAGATCAGGGGCACTGAAAATGTCGTGAAAAAATCATTGGTCTGGACTTCAACGCGCTGTACCTAGACGCTATGTGCAATCACGACATGCCGACGGGATACTGTACTCACTGGGCTATGGACAAGGAAGGGTCTTCGATCGCAAATCGGAAACGATTGACGAAAAACTAAAACGTCGTAGGAGTCATGGCGAAGTGCAGTTTATGAGATATGCCGCATACAGGGACAATGTGTACATTCACAGTTCGCTTCACGGTAGTCAAACGAGACTTGGCCCTCGGCAGTGGCCCGTTGATGATTTTGCCGAAGACGCCAAGCCTCGACCGTTCGCAGATGCGCACGCCGGGGCTGCATAAGGTGCAATAGCAGAGGTTCATATTTGTTTTCCACTTATCGAAAGAATGCTTTTTTTTGAATCGAGTGCGAGGGCATCGCTTTTGTTGAATTTAATCTAAAGTGTTATTACGTTTTGAAAAATCAGAATGACGAGCAGGGAAAATATTCTGCGAAGGGGGTCCAGGCGAGGAATCGCCAGGATATTTTAACCTTTAAAAATTTTTACGATATTTTACATGGCTATGGTGATAACAAGGCGTTTAATTTAGGCATCAGACCTGTAAATGGGAAAATGTACACGTATGTGCAACAAAAGACCAGGCTGACACGCTTGTACATAAAGCGCATTTGCGCAGCTTTAACTTACGAGACTACTCCGCTTTCGCTGGAAATGTTAGTGTATGGATGTACTGTCTTTTGTGAATTTCCAGTTTAGTGTACAGTGCTTTTTGCGACAAAAACTATGCTAAACATCATATTTTACCTACGAAGCGGTAGCCGCTATGGAATGTTCATGAACAACGATATACAGTATTCGTATAAGACGAGCCAGAAAGGCGGCATCTTCTCGGGTGCCGTTAAGTCTCCCCTGCTGCGTGTCTAGTCCACTTCAGTCTTATCTAACACTGCGGAATGGTCAAGGCTTTATGAGCCCGCTACCCTTTCAAAGGACTAGCGATTTCAAAGTTCACCGAGGTAATGAGAGAACAAACTATGGCAATGGCGTTGTGCGTGTCTGTGCGCGCGCGGACAAGTCAACCACTCAATGCGTTTGGTCGTCCTGTGCCAGAAACCGAGTTTGCCAGATGTTGTTAGACATGCTTTCGTTATAAAACATACATCATCTAGCGAACCGGTAATGCTGTGATTTGACCCCACATCTAAAACAGCTGCGACTGTAAAACGCGATTTCTGTTAGTTGGACGGCTTCTACGTATGCGGTCGATCCAGTCGCCCGCTTTTTTCAAAGCGTGATCTGGAAATTCCGAAGTTTGAAGGTTGAATGGAGTTCAAAAGGTGGTGGTCGCTGTTGTGTGCTTATGTAATATTTACATATGTACTGTATGTGTTTGCGTGCATGTGTGTACAGTATATTACGCAGTGAAAAGATTTTGAGGTGACGCGTATTTTGCGCATACACGCATTTTTAGGTACATTCACCATATCAAGCACTGTGAGCGCAAAAGATATCCCACCCACCATTTTCTCCCAGTAACTAAATAAGATATTTGTGCACATAAGCTTCCATAAGAGCTCCTATCATGAGCGAACTCTCCCTGGAATTTGTAAGTGCGCCATACTCAGCAGCAAAACGACCCGACATCAGAAAGAAAGCCAGCAGTTTCTCGGAAGTGACTTTAATCGGCAAAGGCTGACCAAAAATGACCTTTTTTCCTGAAAATCTTGTCACATGCCTTGACAAATGTTCCCGGTGTGCCACCGATGGTGAGGGCAAGATCGCTGTTTATGTTTACGCTGTTAAACCACTAAACGATGGGAGGACGGTGAAGCCTAAGATTACCCAAGTTGCCGATGATGTGGCTTTGGGTTTGGTGGCCGCATCAGTTGATTCAATACGATCGGTGCTGCATTGACTTGTGCAACAACGTCCTCCGCCAACGCATTCGATTGTAAGCCCCCAAATGCACGCTTGGATATTGTCGCAAATATCTTCGTTTAAGTTTGTGATCGTCTCCAGGCGACGAAAGAGAATGTGATTCATGATCTAGGGGCAAGTAAACTCAAAGCCTAAAGACAGCTTCGTTGGGAATTCACAGGGCAGCACGTCGAAATCTGCGATTCCTCTATCGTCACAATAAACTTCAAGCCCGCTTTTGCAAACACATCTCTGCAATAGACAGAGATTCACAACCAGGTCAAGACAATACTTAGGGGTTTTAAACTGAATTCACCACAACAGGGTGCCTAACTAGACATGTTTCTGAGATTACCTAGAAGTTCTACTGTACACCACATAGCCTTGTTTTTAAAAGATTGCTCACCATAGCCGCCGCCGGTGCCAATGTTAATAGAATGGTGAAAAATATGATTTCGTCGACAGTAATACGAGCCCGGCTTTGACAACTTCCAATAGTAATTTCGACTGTGATCAGGATGGTGATCAGGATGGTGATCAACACAGCGCCAAATGAGACATCGTACCACAATTGCCCTTCGCACGATAAGCAAACTATGGCCGAAGTAGAATTGGCGAAAATTGTGATGTTGTCCGCTGAGGCGTTGCCACTGGCGCCCGTCATATTCGAGGGGACGATGGATGCGAATGGTAAAATTTGACTTGGCGAAGCGGTATCTCTTGATAGTGATGCATAAACGGAAGTCTGACTTTCCAACAAGAATCCAGACCGCGGTCAGATGATCAGAACCACTTGGTTCAAAAACAGAACGGCTAACAAGGAATAGACCCAATTCCAGACCATGTTCAATTTCTACTCGACGTGAACTGATTTCGACAATCGTCGACAAATGTTTCTCGAGCCGGTCTGTGTGCATCGCGCCACCTATATAGCGCGTAGCCTTCTCGACCAGCTGCTAGCCGAATGGCCCCTTCAACCGCGGATACACTATTACAGGATGCAGGGCAGCCATATGCCTAGTTGTGCGAGGTCGTCCGCCCGACTCGCGCAAACGCGCAAAAAAGCGTAAAGTGAATTCTACGACGCTAGTCGACGAATTTTAAACTAAATTGAACGGCTGATACATCATTGAAAAGAGCGGAAAATTTTAGTTCAGAAACACTTTCGGTAAGTTTGATTTCTCTGGCTTTTCTATTTTTATACCCGAGTAAAGGAAAAGTGCCAAATTTGTGACCTACTAATTTCGAAGGGTGGATGCCCTCAGTTTTTTCTGGTAGGTCCTAGGGCCTCGAATTAAATGTTATCAGAATCAGTAGGGTCTTGGCCTTATGCTAAAGCTTGCGGAGCAAAATTATTCACATCCATTCTTTTTTGCCATTCATTTTTCTACATCCCCTTTTTTCGCGTGTTTTTAGTTTAAGCAAAAATGCCACAGAAGCCCTTGAAACCGAAATTTTGTGAGAGCAGTGCTCTGCGTCGGCCCGATCTGATTGAAAAACACGTATGGTTTTGTCCAAAGCAAGCCCGGAAGTTAGAATGTATTAATTATCAAGATGAAACATCGTCTGTTTGCGGTACTCGAGAGAAATCTTTTCGTACTTCTAAAGAGATAATAATGTCAATATCGAGTTATGAACTTGACGTTGGAGAAACATTTAGACTTCCTGAGTTATCCCGTCTCCGGAAATGTAATTTTGCTACCCATCTATTCGTGTTGCCTCAACACGGTTCTGTCAATCATTATGTCAATCATCCGGAAATTCCACTTCCAACTGAGCAACCGACTGCCAGTGGTCAAACGTGTCCGGGTTTTGTGGTCTACGATCGAATGCTCGAAAAACTCGATTGCCAGTCCATAAGAGTAAGCTGCTCTTTTGCGGAGGTACAGTATTGCGTAACTTTCCAGTTGATCCATGCTTTGTAGAAGCTCGATGACAAATGCTACAGCCGTTATTGCCGTGGAATTTAGAGCGGTATGTCTTCTGTGTGCAAAGAATGTACATGTGCAAAGAATGGGCCTATCCCTTGTTTGTAACGGATTGCCGCAATTCGTCGCATATTTGTCCTGTCATTTGGATGTGGATCAGAGCGTGCTGTTATTTTTCTGTCCAAAGAATGTGACTCAGGATCACTTGGAGCGCGATTTCTGTATCTTGCGCCACTGAGCTGCTGGCGCTGGCGCGAATCCCACTGTATACGACGTAGCATTCACTCTAAAATCTGTCAATTAGAGTCGATTGGCGCAGTTAGTGTAATGCCCTCATAGTACGTGCTGATTTTATAAAGGACTACATGACTCTTTTATTGTGCTCTCGACTTGGACGCTCTACCGTGGCACCACCCTTTTGAGGCATCAAGGACATACGCAACAGCACTGAGTATACTTCGTGACTGAAACACGTCACACCCGCACTTTCGTAGCAGAACTTTAAAATGCTATTCACAGATCCTTTAACGATAAGCTAGAAAATTAAACTGCCAGGAAAAGCAATGCGGCTAGATTCTGGGCACATTCTACTCAATAAATTGACGACAGCCGCTCTGAGATCACTATCGGAAATAAGAACTGGTTCCAAATATACCAAAAAATCGTCACCAGTGTTCAAAGAGTCAATGTAGAGCTTCGATTTGATGTCTAATGCAAAGCAAATTCGGTGGAAACCCGGTTTTATCAATAAAGTATACATTCCACTGTCATCGGGAATATTTGGCATGATACAGTCCAGGCATTTGAGACTTCCTCTCTCAGCGGGTTCACCAGATTCCGTAAGAGAGCTTTCACATGAGTGACAATAAATCCCGACTGCGTTTCGTATTTATGCATCAAAGTAGCGTCCGTTGTCGACGACCAAGTGGGATAATCGACTAATTTTGGAATTATCACTTTGGTTGCTGAACGGATGCCATTGACTGGCGCCTTCGATGACATAAACAGGAAATAGCACCTAAGTGTTTTCGATTTATCGCCATCGAGCCAGCCGATGTAATTCCATAATAAATGCCACATATTCGAAATCCCCGACATCCGATATCCCCTCCGATGATCGGAGCGCCCATTTCTGCATATCCTGCAACACGCGAAAAAAGGGGATGTAGAAAAATGAATGGCAAAAAATAATGGATGTGAATAATTTTGCTCCGCAAGCTTTAGCATAAGGCCAAGACCCTACTGATTCTGATAACATTTAATTTCAGGCCCTAGGACCTACCAGAAAAAACTGAGGGCATTCACCCTTCGAAATTAGTAGGTCACAAATTTAGGACTTTTCCTTTACTCGGGTATAAAAATAGAAAAGCCAGAGAAATCAAACTTACTGAATGTGTTTCTGAACTAAAATTTTTCGCTCCTTTCAATGATGTATCAGCCGTTCAATTTAGTTTGAAATTCGTCGACTAGCGGCGTAGAATTCACTTCACGCTTTTTTACGCGTTTGCGCGAGTCGGGCGGTCGACCTCGCACATCTGGGCATATGGCTGCCCTGCATCCCGTATTGGTGTATCCGTGCCTCCAACCGCCAGCTCTTTTATCTAACCAATTGGTCGGCACCAGCATGTTTTCTGTGAGGGCGTGAGTTGGGTGAGGCTGATTCCAAGTCAGCTGGCCATTTATCTATCGTTTCAATACTTTACGTATTTTCGTACATGTGAACATGTGTGAGCTGAGGCCGTGGGAACTTTATTCTGCATGAAAATAATTGATTAAATTTCAGCGCGCGCGCATACACACACTTTCACATCCTTTTATCAGTACAAAGTCAACCAATGAACACCATTAGGACGATCAGGCGAGACTGCAGGTGCTTCATTCCGCGTCACATAAGCACTCTCAGGAACACCTAGGCTCTTTAAAAGATGAAAAAAATCGGAAGCATTTCGCAGTGTCTTTTTGTGCAGTGGGTTCAAGACCCAACGTAACAGTTCAATGACGTGAGTCGCGGACTTTTCTCCAGATCCAAGTACAACATTTCCACTGTGGTCCAGCCTCGAACCCAAGAAATGCAAAATAATTTTCGCGCTGCTTCAATGAGTTTTGCCCATCAGGCTGAGTATGTTGTCCACGCTAGTATGGTCAGAGTTTTGTTCAAGCTGATCGTCGTCAATGGCGCGCAAAGCCGGCTGTTGGATGCCTGCAGATGAGTTCGAGGCTGCATGTGGTCTCACTACCGCTATCGATAGATCTTGCTGAGTCGATAGGTGATTGCTTTCCGATTGTTCTTTCAGCCTCTTATACTCGGCCAGAGGAATCAGAATCATTTCCTTGACTGCTGACGCCATGTTGCAAATAGGGTAGAGTTACTTGTAGCAAACTGAAAATAAATTTGTGCCCCCGTTTCAGTAGCAGCTTTTGTTTTGCACCAATTGTGATTTTTGAGCTGGCAAGCTTTTCCAGAATAGGCTTGTGCCTTTTGAAAAGGTTTTTTTTGGCTTTTTGGACAAAAGAATCCGTTCGTTGTGCAGTACGTTTAACGCTAATTCTGCGATGCCTTTCACTGTTGCAGGGTCGGTAGAAAGAATGTCTTTTACAAGGGATGGAGAGGATATAAGTAAAAGTTTCAATTTTTCAAATACCGCGAGTGCCATCTACAGCAAAATCCAATCACGCCAACAAAACACACGGGGGCTGCCCGAGTATGTCATATACCGTGCAGCACTAACCGTAATGCGATTTTGATGTCATCTTCGTGAAGGACAGAGAGAAGATTACAAAAAGACATGGGTGAAGCCTTCGCTGGGCAAGATCTTGCTCTTTACCCGCAATTTTTCAGGCGTCGACGGGAACAAATCAGGGAACAGATAAGAGTATGGTTCAACAGGGGCCTTGGCGTGAGCATCAATTAGATAATGCTTTCGTTTCGGCCATATGGATCTACCCAGCTCGTGGATTGGGGCTGCCATACGAGGAGATTTGAAAAGAACCAGAAAGTGCGCATTGCGAGTTATGCACCGCATTTGGGCGAGTTCCAGTAAAATTCTTGAGTGGTCAAGATTACAAAAATGGCTCGGTGATGCGATTTCACTGTTACTAAATCCACGAAGCCGTTTGAGTTGCAGACACGCGTCATCATGTCGTAAAAAACGGCCAGACTGTCATTCTCCATGTTTTCCAAGGCTTCAGGAATTGGGGCACCTTGGTCAAAAGGCACTCCGTGTCTTTCCAAGACGTCAAACATGGGTTGCCATTCAGTGTAGGAATAGTAGAAACGGCGGAATCTTGTGGTAAACATGTGGTCACGTTCGATAAGCAAACGCTTTATAAAAGTAGACTTTCCAGCTTGTGTCTGCCCTGCGACTACCATGCATGCGGGAGTCTGCACCTTGTCCATTCCATAACGAACCATGATGTACCGTGGTACTGTATTTTCAAATTAATGTTACAGTAATTTCAAGTTTACCAAACTGCTTTTCTGTAACTGCACTGTCCTACTGTGCACAGTGGTCTAACATTACCTTGATGTTTCGGCAGTCCTCAAGCAGTGGAACGAGAAGTTTCTAAAAGTTCCAATTGCGTTCGACAGTAATTCAGAGCACTTTGCGTATCCATGCCTGAAATTATATGCCTTACTAAGTGAAATATATATACAGACTAGGTAAAGCATCGAAAAAAAATTGCTTGATGCAAAAAAGCCTTCAAATTGTTTCTTTACGTCCTCATTGAGCGGTCGAAAGGACAAAGCTTCCGCTGATTGAGTTGAATGATTGTGCCGCCATTATATAATGACCACTGATAAGTATCCGTCCGACACGAATGTATCCGACTTTCTCGTATAACGCCTATCGTGTTTTATCTAACATAAAATTCGCGTCAAACGTGATCACAGCTCTTTCTGTCATTATCTAAGGAGAGAACTAGTCCTTACATTCAGCTTCAGCTGAGCTTTGCAAGACGTATCTGGATCGCGGGAGCTCTTGATCCGACTAGACGCTTTATTTTTGGAGTAATTTTTGCGAAAATAATCCTCACGATACTGGGAATATTTGGCATTCGGAAAAGTTTCGTCTATGATCCAAGTGACTACTTTCCATTGCGTCAATTCTGCTTTTGTTTTGCACTCAAGGCGAATCGTTGCGATGAACTGATTAGAATCCTCATCTTTCTCGAATTGTTCGATCTTGCAGTCATACGACTTTGGCAAAAGAGCTTCTTATTCTTTAATTTTTTTTAGACTTCGATCATGCATTCGATTTTACTTAGCATGGGCGCGCGTGCACACGCAACGACCACGTATTGCCAATAGCGCGTTACAGTCAATCGATATATGCGCACGCGACCCTCATGTTTTCCACGGCGAGTGAAAAACCCCGTGTAGGGAGTGGAAATACGCAAATGCGCCTCTCACGCGAGCCGCAACGCAAAAAACTTAATTTTTTTCTTGGGCACATATTTTGGTAAGATGTAATGATGAGATTTAGCTGAAAATCCCATCTGCCGTCGCGGGCTGTTCGTTCGAAGACCTGTGTCCCGAAACTGAGGCCCTCTTTCACCCCCCCCTCAACGTTTCCTGCCGTTCATTTCTGTTAGCCGTGCAATTTCCCGCCCCAAGCAGACATCTCCGCAAATTTGCGCAAGAGCATTGCGCCGCTGGGAACTGATCTCGCACAGCGCAGGCGCTATTGCATTTGAGTTCTGGCGCTCTACCGTCTAATCTAACGGACCACAACAAACTAGACATTTCCTTTCGCTTATGTGTGGGTCACGGTTTTTGGAACAAATTTTTGAAAAGAAACTTCGTGCCTTAGTCTCGAAAAGACCAGCTACCTTCGCCGAATATGACGCGGCCTAGGTGGGCTCTGCCACCCCCTCCCCCAGACCTCCCGAGGCTCAAATGGAGTTATCGCCACTGGGATTGCGTGCCCAGGGTGGTCTAAACCTCCCTTCACTATGAGCCCACCCTCCGAAGAAACAGAATACTTAGCCAGCCGATCCTTTTTTCTGATATTCACGAACAACTTTTTTATGGCATAGTATTAATTACAAACAGTTTCCTTGCCAAAACCGGATAACGCAATGATAACCTATTATGATTTATCACCATTGAATCTGAATCTGAATTTAACACTGTCAGGCTAACAAAGTAAAACTTTGGGGGGGGGGGGGGGCGTTGTAAAATAGTGCCGAAACCATGGCCCCACGGCCGAAACGGTCTTCTGCGGCGATTACAGTGCGCGCAAGGCGTGGCATAAGCAGCTTCCTTCCGCGGCAGTTGTTGCGCTGATCCACCGCCAGCTGTCGCCAAGCCAGCCACTGTAGTTCCCACGCCTCCGCGGGCATCCGTTATTTTTTTTCGGCTCAGGTTTTTCCAAGCCTTAACCTATGCCTAAGAACAGTCATAAGGTCTAGTTAAAAAATTATTAAGTTTGATTAGAATGAAAACGATACTTTGCAAATGCTCAAACATGCTCAAACAATACAAGAAAAAAGGAAAAACAAAAAAGGCTGGATGACTGGAGAGGGACTCGAACCCCCAATCTTGCACTTCATGGACAAACTTGCTACCAGTTTAGGCGCTGGGAAGTGGGAGGGGGGGGGGGGTGGGTGCGAGGGTGCAAATGCACCCCCTCTCCAGAAAAAGTGTCAAGGTAAGTGACCTGCAGACGTGTCACCTAATCGTAATGTCCAGTCACTCTGTAGTGCCCATTTTTCCTCATTCATGTTTTATGTCTCGATCTTGATTTTGAAATTTGCCTATTGTAGAGTAAGCAGCGGTGAGGCGTCCCTCTTGCTCAAAAGATAAAGATATGTTTCCCCCAAAAAACAGAAGCCTTGTTGGCCTAGTGGGTTGTGTTGGGTTGGGCTGTAAGCTTTTCTCCTTTTAAAGATCTTAGTCACTTTGCCAGTTACATCCGATGATGTCGAGCGGGCGGTCTCGACTTTGGGACGCGTGAAAGCGTATTTTCGAAATACTATGACGAACGGTTTAATAGATTGGCCCTGATGAACATTCATCGCGATATCGAACTCGACGTTGAAGATATTTTAAGCCGATTCGGTTTGTCTACTTGCAGGCTTTGATTAATTTAATATATTATCTGATGGTTTGTCGTCGAAAAATCAGTTTCTTGGAGCCATGAAACTCAAATTTTTTGTGCGGGGCGGGGTGCGGGGGGGGGGGGGGGTCCGGCGGGGCCCTCGCCCCGCACCCCCTACCTCAAATCCTGGCTACTCCACTGCAGTTAGACGACACTGGCGATAGCGCTAAGAAAATTTGGTCATTCGAGCTTAGTGCTCAGCCAGCTGCCCTCTCCTCCGCCAAACACCCATTTTCGTTGGCCCATATTTCGTTTCTTGAACTATTTAAATTTAGCTCACTTCATTGAAACTGGGTGATGCAGTGTGCTGATTACAAATATGATGAAAGCGGAGACACGCTGACCATGGTTCGCGTGCAAACATAATCTTTCTTGACCATTTTCTAAAATTTTCCAAATTTTTCCAGATTTCCCATTTCTCCTCTTTGTAAAATGAAGCATCTATCTCTAGGCTTGAAGGGCTTAAAAATGAGCGAATCAAGATTCTATGTGAACTTAGCGATTGCGATTGACTATTCTATTTGTCCGAGACCTTTCTCCTCTTTTGTGCCACCAGCAAGCTGGCGGTACTACAGTATGTCAAGGCTGCCATCGATTTTTCCGCCTCGCCGTGTATCTCCTAGTTTCGGAATGTTCAAATTGGTGACTTTTTTGGATAATGGGGTGGTGAATTGCGCTGATTACGAATATGCTTAAAGCGAGGACCCGCGATTCGCAGTTCTTTATTATCAGGGACTCTTGGTAGAGATTTTTTTAGTTTTCAGAATTTTTGGTAGTTTCCCATTCGGGCATCGAATGCTTCAATATCTCCTCGTGCCCAATGACTAATAACTAGTATTCTGGTGTCGCGAGGTATGCTAATTTCGAATACGATAAAAGCGGGGACCCGCTGATTAAAGTTCCCATGCAGATGGAATCTTTACAGGCCATTTTCAGAAATTTTTCAATTTCGAAATTTTTTGTTATAAACGAACTATTCACGAAAATAGGCTTTCCTATGCACTGATGACAAGGGCTTTAAACTCCGCAAATCATGGTTCTACTAAATTCGGCTTCTATGTTTCATGATTCTTCCCAAACGATGCTTTTCTTTCACTATCCCAGTGCTTCCATTCAGCCGCCCTATCCTTCGCCAAACACCCGTTTTCGCTCGCTCTCATCTCGTTTATTCGATTATTTAAATTTTGCTTGCTCTTTTAAAAACAGGTGACACAGTACGCAGCTAACGAATATGACAAAATCGAGGACCCACCGATCAGGGTTTGCATGTAAACAGAGAATAATGCATACCCATGCTCTAAAAACTTTATCACTTTCGAGTTCTCCTATGGTTTTCCTTGTTCAAGTAAGCTCTTCTCATCTGCCTCACCTCATGCTTATTTCGTATGAGTCGTGTTCTTGTCATGTTGTCTCTTTCTTTTTTGGAAGGCTTCCAGCCTCTTTTTTGCATAACAGCTAAGGGCAGGCAGTACACAACTAACATAAATGACCATGTTGTTTTGATCGCGGCCCTTTGTTTCGCCAGCGGCCCATAGTTTGCACTCTTCCTCGCTCCAATCGAGGTCACCTAGGAAGGCGTTTATATATAAAGGCGAGTTTTCCCTCTCAGTCAGTGTGTTCATCTTACGTCAGCTCGATCGGTTGGTCCCTACAACTTCTTTTTTTCCCTATTTTTTAATATTTTCTGTTCTGACTACTGGTAAGCGAGTCATACCGTTCATCTTCGGTTAAAACAAACCTGTTGAATCATATGCTAGTCGCGCTGGGATTGCAGTAAGGTTCGACCCCAACAATTCGTGGTGTTTATCTGGGGGGATCCATCATTAGAATAACTTTTCGAGGCGCTCATGCTTTCAATGTGATGCCACGCTCCCAGTTGGCAAACGAGGCTCAATTTTTAAACTCCTTTTTTCAAGATCACACCGTGGATCCGCAGCAGCAAATCGTTTTGATGGCCCAGACGATCGCCATGCAACATCTGGAGATCCAGAATTTACGTCTGCAGGTGGATCAATTGCGTGCTCAAACAAGCACCCGCACCGCTTCCGCCTGTCGCTGTTCCTGCTATCGTGTAGCTTAGATCGCTTGTTGTATAGATGTGTTGTTGATGGCGAGTTGTAAGGATGCAACTGGTGTCGCCTGTTTTGAAAGTTTGAAAAAATCCCCCAATAAAAAGAAATGATAATTTTCCACGAGGCAAGACTGCTGCAGTTTCACTATGATAAACTATCATTTGATCACGCAACTGCACCAACATAAAAGAAGTAGCAGAAGTTGTCCTAATAAACACGTACCTCGACAATAGACTAGAAAAGAAAAAAGATCCTGTGAAATACATAGAGGACATAAAAGTTGATAATCCACCAGTGACCCATTCCGAGAAACACTTGTTCAGGGATTTTCTGAAATCTTGCGCGAAGAAGGGTATTTTCGCCTTTAGCACGTTGGAGTTGAAACCAACCAATATCGAAATTGAGCTTGCAATCAACACAGGAAATCATCCGCCAGTCCATATCCCACCTCGAAGGCTGCAATTTAGAGAAGATGGTTCAAGAGATGAAAATAGGAGAGCGAGTAGAGGACTCTCACAGTGCTTGGGCAAGTCTCATATGCTCAGCACGTTAGAAATCTGGCGAGTATCGCTTCGCCGTTGATTACCGGGCAGTGAATGCCATCACAGTACAGGACGAACACCCATTACCACGTATGGATGATCTGATCAATTCGATTGCTAAAGCAAATATTTTTTGAAGTCGAGACCCTGTCTTGGGATACTGGCAGATAAAGCTGGAGGAAAGTGATAAAGAGAAGACAGCATTTCGTGTCCATGGAGGGGGCCACTACCAATTTAAGGTTTTACCTTTCGGGCTTACGAATTCACCAGCTGTTTCCCAAAGACTTATGAACGCGGTTACAGCAAGCCTGACGTATAAGAGATGCTTAGTCTATTTGGATAATATTTTGATTTTCGCACCAAATTTCCAAGTCCATCTGGAACGCCTGCAAGCGGTGTTGGAACGTCTTCATAAAGTGAAGCTACAGCTAAAGCTTCCAAAGTGTCACTATTTACGAGAAGAAATACCATTCTCGGGGCATATTATATCAGCGGAAGGTCTGAGGACAGATTACAGTGAAGTAAGAGCAGTACAGGGCATGCCAGTCGCACGAGATCGTGATGAAGTACGCTGATTTTTGGCCATGTGTACGTTTCATAAAAGTTTTTCAAGAATTTTTCGCAGATTTCAAGCCACCATTCAAGCTAATCAATGAGAGTGCCCCATTCGTGTGCAAGAAGAAGGCGCACAGAGCATTCGAGAGCTTGAAGCACCATATGACGACAGCGCCAATCTTGGCTTATCCCGATTTTCAGAAGCTATTCATAATCTCGACAGACGCTAGCGCAGAATGCCTCGGGGCAATCTTATCCCAGCTGGACGAGAAGGGATAGGAACACCCAGAAGCATATGCCAGCAGGACCTTGTTGCCCAGTGAAACGAGATATCCTGTCACAGAACTGGAAGGACTGGGACTATATTTGGCTATAAAGTTATTCTGTCCCCGTATTTATGAACAAAAGTTTTCAGTAATAACTGATCACTTACTGTTCCGAAAGCACAACTCTGTTCAACCTTCACTGCAACACTAACTGAATTTCGTTTGCTTCAGACTACTGGTTCTTGAATCATGCTCCTAACAGGCGCTAGTCTAAACTATCGCGGGTCGCGACACCACAGGGCAAACGGTGTCACAAAAAAAGCACGCACACACACACACAAAAAGCACAGCAAAAATAAGATAAAACAGCAAGCACATTTAGCTATCATATATCGTTTCTCAAACTTCACACTGATGTATCTGCGAGGTTGTCCTCTGGCAATCTGTTTGAATTCGGGAGCGCCGTGGTAGCTGGTCCAGGATCAGTACGGACAGTGTGTTCGACAGGGCCATGTCCTGGTTGACGGCAGGTCCAATGAGGGCGGTAGCGAGCGACCACTTGCTCACCAGGAGTGATGATGAGTAGTTATAGCGCGCGTCGCGCGTACGTTTTAAGCTGCGGTCGAAGGACCGCAGCTTATCATACCAGCTTATTATCACCCCTCAGCCACTGACCACTAGCCGTAAGCCAAGCCCCGCAGGGCCTTAATTAGCTTACCGCTCTAATAAGTACCCATCCGTCAGTCCTTTGAGACCCTTCTTATCACTGTGAGCCCCCTTATCAGTCTTTAGCTGAACCTTATCACTATCTAGTCAGCAGGCACGGTAGTGCCTGCTTAGACCAGCCAACCAGACGCCTAATGCTAAAGGACGATTTTCGCTGGCTAATAACTCGAGAACGGTTCGACGAAAATTTTTGATTTTTCGCATACTTTTCAGAATCGGCCGAATCTGCAATCGTGCCAATTTTTATCAAAATCCATCCGGCCGTCGTCGAGTTCCAGATTACGCGATTTCTTGTTCAGGGGGGAGAAGACGAGGAGGAGGAGGAGGAGGAGGAGGAGGAACAACATGTGCCTAGATCAACAACCAGAGGTCGTACAGTTGCAGATGTTAGTTTTTCTGAAAGCTTGCACCTTCAGAATCTGCCTTTTAACATTCTTTTTTTAAAAGCTTCAGTTTCTGAAAAGTTATTATAGAAACATATCACTCTTTTGGGTTTTTCAGCCCGTCGCTCGTCAGGTACTCAACAGATTTTGATAAAAATTCACATGGCAGCGGATCTGACCTATCTTGCAATGCTTGCAAAAAACCAACAGTTTTGGTTTAATCGATCTTGAGATATAAATTATCAAAAGTAGCTGGCACTTGTGTTTCTGTTTTCTATTTTGGGGCGGAGTTTAGAAACATCGACTGAACGGGTTGAGTGCAGCGCCATTGATTGGCTAAAAGCGGGCTCTTACCACGATATCTACTTATGGTACACCCGGAAGGATTTGATCTATTTATGGTGCGAGAATGGTAAAATGCAAAACTTATGACTACTTTCCCCTAGAAGTTTTCACATAGAGGGTCGCGAGACAATGCGGGCCCTCGCAGTAACAATTTTTTCAAAACGCATATTTGGGTTCGAAATTTCGAATTCCGCGCTAAGGAGGCGTACATAGTTCCTGTGTGTGTGTGTGCGTATGTGTGCGTCAGTAATCCAATTTAAATTGAAAAAAAGTAGCGTCGTGTCTGGACTTTTAGAGCAAAAGGAAGACGGAATCGGTGGGTCTAAAATTTCAAAGACTTTTTTGTACGTTGTTTCCAGTGGAGTCGGTGCGAAATATTGTGGCGTGGTATTTTAAAGCAAAAGGTGAGAAATTTCATTATGCCAGAACGGCAACGGAGAAAACGGGAAGGCAATAAAATTGCTTGCCAGAAATGGCGTATGAGGCATCCTGACGAGGCCGCTGCTAGTCTGGAAAAATATAAGGAGACCAACGCCAGCAAGTTGCAACGATGTCGGGAAAAATATAAGGAGGCCAATGCTAGCAAGTTGAAAAAGTCTCGTGAAAAATATAAGGAGGCCAACGCTAGCAAGTTGAAAAAGTCTCGTGAAAAATATAAGGAGGCCAATGCTAGCAAGTTGAAAAAGTCTCGTGAAAAATATAAGGAGGCCAATGCTAGCAAGTTGAAAAAGTCTCGTGAAAAATATAAGGAGGCCAATGCTAGCAAGTTGAAAAAGTCTCGTGAAAAATATAAGGAGGCCAATGCTAGCAAGTTGAAAAAGTCTCGTGAAAAATATAAGGAGGCCAATGCTAGCAAGTTGAAAAAGTCTCGTGAAAAATATAAGGAGGCCAATGCTAGCAAGTTGCAACAATCGCGTGAAAAGTATAAGGAGGCTAATGCGGCGAGCGTAAAGCACTCCAGGAAAGCATGGGAACAAAACTATCCCGAGATGGCCAAATTAAGGAAAAAGCTGTGGCAGCTAAGCAATGCCGACAAAAAAGCTCTGGCTCAAAGGCGATGGAAGATAAAAAACAAAGTCAAAGTAGCTGCTGAGAAAAATGCTTTTCGCAAAAAGTGGACGTCCAGAATCCACTTAAAATACCACTTTTGGTACAAAGGAAATTATAAAAAAAGAGAGCATATCGGCTACGTAGATACAAAGAAAACCTCGAAAGCGAACTCAGGCTACAACAGCAACGAGATCGTATCGATTTGCTTATCGATAAAAGGTATTTACGAAATCAAAGTATAGCAATGCTTAGGGCTGGGGTCGGTGCTGTTGAGGGTATGTTTGCGAGAACGCTCGCAAAAAATCTATGCAAGAAAGAAAGAAAAGCTGTGGCTCAGTGCCTTTATGATGCCAAATTGCTGGTTGCCACAGGTGTTAATGCTCGAAATAAATGCGCCATGCGTTTAAAAAAGGCCATTCTAGCGTTGCAAAAAGAATCTGAAAAATTATTGAAAAGGGCCGAAACGGCAGGGAACGAGGTAACGCTTGAAGATGTGTGCGGAAATGCATTGCACTGCAAGGGTCGAGAGCCTTATTTTTACGATGCTGCATACAAAGTTTGTGACAATGTGACAATATATTGCAAGGGACCTAATGAAAAATACGACGAAGCATCATGGCCATGCAATCATCTGGGTACTTGCGTTCTGCCGAATAATCCACTGATTCGTTTGTTGCAAATATGCAAACGCATTGTCGAAGAGGAAAATTTCAGGAGCTACATGGCCTCGGGAATTGATAAATGCAAGCACATGAGGCATCCCAATATCGCGGATACGATCGGATCTGAAGTTAACATGGCAGAGAGCACAGTGCCTATCATGGGCAAACTTGGTCATTCGATATCATGCTTGCCCAATAACTGCGACAGTGATGTGCTGTTCCTGTCGTAAATGTTTATACTATCCCCCCCCATGCGCACGTTGCTAAATGCTATTTATGAAGTCCAAAAAGCGGGACAAGCCTTGCCAAAAATCGAAACCCCGCCGGAAAAAGGGGGAGTTGAAAACTTGGAAAAAAATTGCGTTGCTCTGGTCTGGCTCGGGAGCCGACATTTCGCGCAGGCAGTGACAGTAGACGAAATGGAGGAAAGCACAGAAATAAAACTTAAGTCGCTTCGTTATGCTATTGAATTTTTAAAAGACATTCACCAAAAGCCAATCTGTGTTTGTGCCTCTTGTCGAATCATGCATTATAAGACCCAAGTGCGCAATGTGAGCTTCGTTTCAGACGACAAAACGGGTACAGTGAAAGTGTATACTGGTACTAGCCCAAAGAAAGAGGGCTCAGAAAAACAAAGCAATGATTTGTGGCTGCAATTGTACGGAATTCTAAAAGCAGAAAACAGAGAAACTGACAAGGCCTACGTGTGCCATCGCTGCTTCTCTGGCTTGACTGGAGGCAGGAAACACTCGCCAGTGTCGGTATTCAATAAGTTGGAAGTAGCAGAGACGCCTGCCGAGCTGGCAGACCTGAACGATTTCGAAAAGCACTTCATACAAAAGGAAAAATGCTTTCAGGTCATTTATCGTCTGGGCACTGTTCAGTCCAAGTTACCAGCATGGTGCAGAGTGAAAGGACGCAAAGGCCAGGTTGTGCACTATCCGCTTCCCATCGAAGAGACTCTCCGCACACTGCCTGATCCGACAAGCATGCCTGATCCCAATTTATTCATCGTGGTCTATGGTGTGCCTACTAAAAATAAAATGGTATGGAAAGCATTGGTTGATGTCGCGAAAATCAAAACGGCCATCGAAAAGTTAAAGCAGATCAATCCAGAGTATAAAAACCTGGATGACAGATGGGAACCACTCAATGGCCTGGAAATGACGGATGGAGAGTGCGACGAGGAGGTGGTCCAAGAATGCGAAGGCTTTGCTAGGCAACCCATGGTGCGAAAGATTGGGAAGGAAGAGGAAACCAGAATTATGGAGTCGTATACTGTGCACCCACTTTACAAAAAGCGCCAAGAGGGCACTGGATTGGAGCTGTATCAGATGGAAAGGGT
>JASANH010000660.1:0-20674 GCA_030248295.1 Mesodorylaimus sp. YZB2_4 | reverse complement strand
CCGGTATCACCTAAAATTTAATTTCTGACGAGAGTTTTTACTGTGCAGTTTTGGATGCGCTACTCTGTCTCTGATTTTCTTTTTTTGCATGCCTTGCTGTAGTATGTCATACATTGCATAAATCATTCGATCATTAATGGGATAACAAATTTTCGATGGGTTACAAACGCGTAATACAATAGTATGTATACGACTCCTGCACGAAATAACTGCATACTGCAATTGACACCAAAATATTGGTTTGCGTAAATCTTGTCTCCTTTGTTTTTTCGGTCTCCTTCGTTTGAATTATTTTCAGCTTCAGAATCTTTTCAGAATACCCTGTCAGAAAAATACGCAGATTTGGCGCACAAATACAAAATCGGGGTCTCTTCAAGCGTACGACGTTATGGTGCTCATCGTAAGTGCAGCATCTTCACCACGGGCGCACGCACTGCTGAATCGATTGATCGTTGAGTGGTCGATGATGCGCCAACCAGTGATTGTGGTACACGACGAAAAAGTGTTGAAAGCAGAGGCACTCTTCGCAGTGCACGCAACGAATGAAAGCGGGCCGCGGTCCACAGGACTGACGGCTGCACAGGTCCAGTGTTGGAGGAAAGAGGATCTCACTAGCGGTTTCGAATTTCGGAGGCCGCTCAAAACGCAGACCTGAAGCGGAACACAGAGCGTTAGTAGCTTTGACAGGAACAGAGCCTCCTTACCAGCCGCATAAAACGCGTATTGACCCATGGGTGCGAAACGGGGGTGCTCGAACATGTGATGTACCAGGGACTGGATCTTGATTATATTGTCCCTTTGGTATAGGTCGATGTTGAGTTGTCGGCATTGGGCATGATCGTAGAACCGCCTGACGACGCCTTTCCATTGGCGGTTGTAATAAACATCGAGTGGCTGCGTTGTGGCCGTTGCGCCGGGTGGTATGACCATCCGCTTGACTTTAAAGCCGACGTTGTCAAGCGGGTTTTCATCCGACTCCAGCGCTCGCTCCGCTTGACCGCTCCACGAATCCAGCAGCAGCAGGCAGTTTCCCGTAAGCGCTGGCGCCAAGCAGTATTCCATGTACCGATCGAATAGACTGCTTGTCAGTTTACCAGACGCGCTACACGTGACCTGAAGCCAGAAGAATGCAGGGGATGAAACGACCATCACGAACGAAGGACATACTTCAACGTTAGGGGCTCTGAAATACATCTTCTCGACCTTCGGCCCCATCTTCCCAGTTGTTTCCTGAAGGCACAGGTACAAAGGTGACAGCAGCTTGCCCGACGATGTTAGCGCAGGTTGCACTGTGTACGATTGGGTGGTCGACTTTTTGATTAATCTGACCGACAAAGCTGTGTCTTTTTCTCCTGGAAAAACAGCCTACATAACGCACGCACGCGTTGTTATAAGCATAACGCATGAAATGGACAGAACGCTCTGACCTTTGTACGCAAGCGTACGGCCAGAAAAATACTCGCACTGATACCCAGATTGATCGGTGTTAATGACCAGATCCGGGTCGTAGTTTGCCAATTCACCAAGAACCTCAAGTCGGAACCTCCACGCGGCTTCCTCCATTTGGTCCGCCTTCCGCACCTTCGCGTCCGACCAAGCCTTGGTGACCTACAGCAAGAACGGTCTGCACAGGTGCATCACATCCGTAAAGCTAACATTGCTTACCTTCCGGCTGCAAACTTGGTTGCGCCGTTTCCATTCGTGCACCCACCGCTTGCTGCACGGGGACTTGACTGAATCGTGCTTCATGCCCACTTCGACGGAGGCCTCTCTCGCCCATTGCACCAAGTCACGATCATGTACTGGCAGCTTCAGTGCACGTGCCTCCTGGAATCGTTGCAGTACTTCGTCGTTGACGGCTTGCCATTTCATCTTCCGCGCACCACCAGCGGCAACCTGCTTTCGGAATCGTTGAAGCTGCTTTTTATGCAGGCGCCGGAATCTTCGCTTTATAGACCGAAAGGTGTACTTAGGATGGGCATCGCACCATTCGACCACTTTCTTCTTCTCTTCGAAGGTCCAGCCAACGTCTTCGCCCTCCTCTTCCGATTCGCGATACTCCTCCTCCTCCTCGACTGGGCGCACTTCGACCATGTCCTCCGCGATATCCAAGCCGCCATCGCCGCCTTCATCTTCTTCGACGACAATGCGGCATTTCTGGAAGCCGTAATCTCGGCAAATATCCGTCAGGAGAGTGCCAACAGTTGTACCCTCGTCCACCTCGACTATCGCAACCTTCCCATTGGGTCCGACATTAATGCTTACTTTCATTTTTCTAAATCCAGCAAACAAAACTTGCATATTTCTTTCAAAACTCCCAAGTTCTTTCATAACTACACTAATTATTCAATGAAGCTTACTTGAACCCAAACCTAGCTCGATGAATTGTCAAAATCGGCACAGTTCTAACTTCTCTCAAATTTTACGAAGAATCTAAAATCCTTAATTGTTTCGCAGAAAATTAAAAACAGTTTCGCTTAAAAAAATAATTATTTCCTTAAAAAATCGGAAATTTTTCTATCGAACCCTTGAAAAATAATAAGGAGCCACGGATAATTGATCCCGCGCGGACAATTTACCTCCGGCGGACAATTGGCACTTACGCGCGAAATTCAATTTGTGCGAACATGAACCTGGCAACTATGGAGAGGAAAACAGATGCTTGCAACTTTACAATAGCTTTCACGAAATGACCTTTGCGGCTATTTTAGCGCTATTTTAGCTTCGGTGGATTCTTGGCATCGATAAAAGTTCCTCAGCTGGAAGTATAGTTCGATGCGATGCGTCAAATAAGCTTGCGATGCGACGTTTTAGGCACATTGTCAGTTGACCCAAAAGTGTCGCGTCGCACGCTTATTTGACGCATCGCATCGAACTATACTTCGGGCTTTAGTTGTTGTTGTAGTCGGACGCGATGGATGTCATTTCTGATCGCTGATTTAATAAAACATCATCGAAAACTCGATCCATTCTACATGCCACCAAATCCGGCAATGGTGACCACTGTTGTGGATATCGATCGCATCTTCAAAGTTATATTCTCAAAAACTACTCTAAGGTCTCAATCCTTCCTCTAAAAATCTAACTTGCATTAACTAAGCAAATTAAGCTTGCTTTATTTCCACACAGTCATTTTAAAAAAAATGTACTTTCACCAGGACAATCAGTTTTGTGAGTACTTTCGTTTGCGTACGGATATAAAAGGGGGGTCAAAAAATTCGACTGGTAAGCCTTTGGTTGGGTCTCTGAGAAACTCTCTCTACCCCTTGGCGATAGAAGGGGGCTGTAGGATTTCAAAGCGGTCCTACCTGGGGTATACTGCAAGTGAGGATTAGATATCTTACATCGCATCAACTCAAGCGGTCATAACTGTGTGGGAGCACATTGACATGGAATATCTCACCAACCAACCTAAACTGCACAAAACAGGAAACGTTACACATTTGACCACAATTCTTTGACAGAACATCATAAGACATCCAGGCAACTTCATCGGCGTCGAGCAGGCACGAGACACTGAAGGAGCTAAATTATGCTCAAAACACTCATTCCGAGGAGACCACCTAAAATGTGCAAGCGTCATTAAAGGAAAAATGACTGTATTTTACAATAAACTCGTTCTAGAAGACAAAATTTGTGCGCTTTTCGCGGCAGAAATTTGGACTAAATTTTGAATTGTTTTTTTAGCTAAGCAAACTGAACTTGCGGTCGGCTGTGCAGCATCCTAGATACGATCCCCAGTACGGAGGTAAACCGTAGACTTTGCTGACCTTGCACTCGAGACCGTGAATGACTTACCGCCCAGCCAGTATCTTTGAGGTGGCACTTCTATCCTCTGAAGATCGATTGTTAGGGGACGGAAGTCAAACGAGTTGTGCTAAGGTGGTGCTAAGGTGTCGCACAGGTACAGTATTGTCCAAGTTCAGAGCCGCCCAAGCGATTTGATGGTTAGGCCAGGCTCATGCCCATCCCAGGATTAAAACAGGGTTTCTGTAAGGGTCGCCCCAGACGAATCTTAGCCAAGTGAAACATTTGACCCAATGAATTTTGGTGCTTGATAGTATGAACTCCATGAGTGTACGGTGACGCAAAAGTCAAAAATCTTTTTCACCTCCTGTCTATGGAAATACACGTAAAAACGTAATGCTTGGGTGATATCGCCTATATCTCCCCAACCGTTGGTCCTAAAATGATCTAAGACATGCCAAAATGATCGAAAGATGATGAGCTATCGAATGCTCTTTACAAATTTTTCCTGGGTCCACAGTTCGTGAGATATTCCCGCCAAAAGTGAAAATTCAAAATTTCCCCCACGTACTTGATCGAATAACTCGAAACCGAAAATCGGTACCCCCACTTGAAATTTCGCCATATGTGCCCCTTGGTACCGCTTTCTTTAGGTATGTTCTATACTTTGTCTTTACATCTCTAAAGTCTAACTCACAAAAAACCACCCAAATCACAAGCTATGGTTTTATTTCTCGATCTTTCGAATCCGATCACAGGCTGATATCAGCACCAGACATAGCCTATCTTGTAGAACAGAAAAAATGCTACCAATGAAGATTCCGCATACTCAGAAGTCACTCAAAATCGCTTACAGGACGTGTATTTTTAAAGTGTACCATTTCTAGGGCGTGAGTCTTGCGACGCGCCTGCGACTATTTGCGACTGCAACGAAAGCGTGTGCGCGGTCGCAGACCCTCAGAAACAGCCGCGGACGCTTCTCTGGCCGCAAGCAATTCTCACACTTTAGAAATACACTTCCTGTACACGGTTCTTTGCGACTTTTGAAAGTGGAACAGGACTATCCCCGCAGCATTTTTTCTGCTCTACAAGATAGGCTATGTCTGGTGCTGATATCAGCCTGTGATCGGATTCGAAAGATCGAGAAATAAAACCATAACTTTTTTATTCGAGCGGTTTTTTGCGATTTTGACCCTAAAGATGTGAAGAGTATGAGATACCTATATTTTCTGAAAGCGGGTACCAAGAGGCGCACATAGAGAAATTTTCAGTAGCGTTCCGATTTTCTGTTCCGAGTTTTTCGCTCAAGTATGTGAGGAAAATTTTGAATTCTCAAGTTTGGCGGGAGTATCTCACGAATGATGGGACCTAGGAAACTTTTGAAAGAGCGTTCGATAGCTCATCATCTTGCGATCATTTTGGTATGTCTTAGATCATTCCAGGACCAAAGATTGGGGAGGTATAGGCGATATCGCCCAAGCATCACGTTTTTACGTCTATGCATATCTCGCCTACTGCAAGGCCCGGGTGGACATATTCGAGGGGAGGCTTTCAAGTAAACGCGGTAGTCCTTATGGCAATAAAAGAGCTAAAAACTAATGGGACAAATTCCTCTCAGGAGCCTGACCCAGGAAAAAAAGGGCTTCGTACCAACGGCAGCTCCGATATCCCCACAAATTCATCGATCGTGTATGCATGTGTTTCGGTCATTGTCTCCACTTAATGCTCGCCACGTGGAAATTTACTAACAACAAGTCTTGTCTTAACTTATCAAGGTGGTCAGAAACGATTGGTGATCGGCAACCTCAGATCGTAGCAGCCACTTCATGTTCATGTTCATGTTCATGTTTTACCACATCACCGAACGCTTATGCGCACTCGAGGGTGAAGGGACACATTTCACACGAAATGATTTACCGGCCCGCGAGTCGAACACTCGCCCGTAACTGCGCACCTGGCGTGAGAGGCATACGCCTAACCCACCAGGCCACGAGGCCGGCATGTAAATGGCAGCCATGTTGTCTGCAGGGAAATATGACCAGGACACATCAGTCTCATAGCTGGTCGTAGTGCATGCATCCACGCAGTCTTTACAAACAGTCAGAGTTCCACTTTCTTCAATGAATTGGAATTCTCTAGTTTTCATGCATTTTAATTGATTCAGTTCCCAGCAGTAAGTCACGTTCTCTCCGTCTAGTTCCAGTTTGATCACCTTACTGGCTGCTGGTCCATAAAATGGCACGCATTCGCACTGCGAGTGCACATATTCTGTGAAACATTCCGAGAAGCAGGCCTCCTTCTTGTAGTCCTTCAAGGATGGGCACAACGAGAGCTGTTTCGTGCTGGTGCACTGACCCAGCCCTTCAGTACGTCGTATTCGTCTTTTGTACTCAATACTTACTGTGATGTCAAAGCCAGGCATCAAAGCTAAGGAATTTTGTAAGAAAAACATGGGTTGTACATTTGGATCGTGGACAAGGGCACGGAAACCGGATGAGTCAGTCCTCGAAACGCAGTGTTCGTGTTGGTTGACTCGAAGTAGCATTCTAAATCCATTTGGCCGGCCGCTGGATCGGATAAGCCACGGCTGGTACTTTTGCTGAGTCAAGCCATAGGTCACACTGTGAGGACTGAAGCCATTGAGTCTACAGCCGCTGTATAAGTCGGCACTGGGGTTCAGAGTAAAACACCAACCAAAATCGGTCATGTGATTTAGGAAATAATAAGAACAATTGACTTGTTTCGATTTCCACCAGCATCCTAATAAGGACTGATTAGAATCCAAGGCGTACATGCTCATCACTTTGGACAATCCCAACTGTCGTAAATATTTGAAATTGACTGGACCAGCTCGAGTATTTTTGAAACATTGATCCATAGTTTAATGAATTTTGTTTGGTAATTCGTCCAAGCTCGAAGCTTTTTTTGTAAAAGCGAATTCTATTAACTCTGGACTCCATCCAATCATAGATTTTTTAAATGTATTCTCATTGCATGATGGCTGGAAAATCCATCTCTTAGAAAAAATTGTTTGAAATTGTCATACGAACTTCATATCGAAAGTAACGGTCTGTGTAGAAGTAAATTAGAAGTATGCAGGAGAATAACTCGATGCGGAAGAATATGGCCCACACCTGTAATGGATGCAACCATGCTATCGGGTGTCTACACTGTACTATCACGCACCATGTGGAAAGCGGATACTTCTGTTAGCCGTGCCGTGCGCTATTGCGCCGTCTATCGTGACATCGCATATTTCACTCGGTCCATTTCTGTTAGTTCATATCGGTTTTCTGATAATCTATAGTTTTCTACTTCTGTGCTTACGAAGTTTCTGATTCGAAAATGCCCGCTATCAAAGTTAGCGTGAAATGGGGGAAAGAAAAGTTCGACGACGTGGAACTGGACACGGACGATTCGGCGGTCATTTTCAAAGGCCAGTTATTCGCTCTCAGTGGCGTACCGCCGGATCGACAGAAAATCATGTATAAAGGTAAAGCATTGGCCGACGATATGAATATGGTGACGTTTTTGGGTGGACCGCAGCAAGTGAAAGATGGAATTTTGTTGATGATGATGGGAAGTGCCGACGCTTTGCCAACGGCCCCCGACGTCAAACCGAAATTTATGGAAGATATGTCCGAAGGGGCTCTTAATCGAGCGATGAATTTACCACCAGGCTTGAAGAATCTAGGTAAGTTGTCGATTTGAAAGGGTAGTGAAATGGTCATGCTGGTCGCCTGGTCTGTCTAGGGGAGCTCCTTTACTTTTTAGCCCCAACCTCCAGCCTCGATAGGGCCTGCGATACAAACTTGTGGCGGGATTGCGGAGTCCATCATGAATGGGTACAAGCCTCTGGGGAAACTGACTCTAAAAGCGGATAGGCCTATTTCTGCTCTGAAAAGTGTCTAGGAGCCTCTAAGAAAAGCGGTTCTAGTGATAAGTGCGCCATTGACTAGCCTCGTTTTCCTCTCCTTTCCCCGCTGGCTTAAATTGCCTTGTTCAGTCAAATTTTACAAACGACGTTTCTCCGTTTTTAGGCAACACCTGTTACATGAATGCCACGCTTCAGTGCTTGAAAGGTGTGCCCGAGTTGAAAGAAGCGTTGAAGAATTTTCGAGGCGAACTTATGGAACCGGGCGGCGGAGGTTTGAGTGCACCCCAAGCTATAACGTCGGCCGTTCGCGATCTGTTCTCGATAATGGACAGAACGAGTCAGGACGAAGTAGTGCCCATCATTATGCTTCAAATTTTGCACACCGTGTTTCCTCAATTTTCCGACAAGGATGAGCATGGTCATCTCCGTCAACAAGACGCCAACGAGTTGTGGGTAGAATTTATTCGTCAATTCCAACAAAAGTTGCCGGATGATTTTATTCGAAAGTATTTCTCCGGTCGTTTCGATGTTTCGTTGTCGTGTAAGGAAGCGGAGGATGAACCAGCGACCAAATCGACCGAAGAATTCTATCAGCTAAGCTGCTTTTTATCTCAAGATGTCAAATACATCCACTCGGGTATCAAGGCCAAGTTGGTGGAAGAAATCATCAAGAATTCACCAAAATTAGGACGTGATGCAAAGTACGAGCGTCGTTGCGCTCTGGCTCGTTTGCCGGCTTATCTCACCATCCAAATGGTGCGTTTCTTCTATAAAGAAAAAGATCAAGTTAATGCTAAGATTTTGAAAGACGTCAAATTCCCGCTCATTTTGGATGTTTACGACATGTGTTCGCCGGAATTGCAAAAGAAATTGATTCCGATCAGGGCGCGTATAAAGGAGGAAGACGATCGTGCGTTGGAATTGGCTAAGAAAAAGAAGATGGGTTTGGATGGCGAGGGAGTCGACTCGACAAAGAATGTGGCTCCTGCAGATGCGGCCAAGAATGGAAGCGAAGGGAAAAAACGAGTCAAGTTGCCCTTTTCGTTCGACGATGATCCCGGGTCGAATAATAGCGGATTTTACGAATTGCGAGCCGTCTTGACGCATAAAGGTCGAAGCAGCACGTCTGGACATTACGTAGCTTGGGTGAAACGTGGTCTGAACGAGTGGTTGATGTGCGATGACGACGTGATTCGTGCCGTTGATGATGAAGAGATCTTAAAATTATCGGGTGGCGGTGATTGGCATTGCGCCTATGTTTTGCTCTATGGTCCCCGCGTTTTGGAAGTGGATGAGAAAAGCGATGGTGAAATCCAAGCCACAGCGAATGAAACGACGGCAAGTACGGTCAAGGTTCAAGAACCAATGCAGCATTAGAAGGTTGAGATGGTGATTGGGCGATGCTGTTTGTATTGTATAATGCTACCCACCACGCATTGGAAAAGGTGATGCAGTTCTTGACTCGATGCTTTGATGATACTAATTCGTACTCTACGCTAAGTAATAAAGTGCTTGATCATCGGTGTGATTGATGAGCTTGCGCTTGAGTGCTTGATCATGAGGGTTAGGCTGCTGTCATATATGCACCGATGGCGCAAGCGTGTGTAGAGTCGGCGTTGAGGCGAGGCGAACTGATTCTCTGCGACAAGCCGAAGATTTAGTCAGCTTCATATTCTTGGGCACGCCGCGACCCAGCATGGGAGGATGATTGTGGTTGGTTCAATCTGCTGCTGCATGATGTGTCAGGCACGTTTTGTGCGTGGCACAGGTCCTTGATCTGACGGAGGCGATATAAAGATTTTCCCGCCATTTTTTATATTTAAATTGTTTGGGGAAAACTTATTTTTCGTGAATTTTTACTCTAACCCAGCAATAACAGCATGTGCACTGATAATAAACGCGTTTTCTCTGAACCTCTTGTCTCACAATCAGTGGTAGGCAAACATGCACTGGCGACTGACAACATTTCAGCTGACTGAGCCCACATTTGGCTTTCTTTACCACAACCGATGGCGTGTGGTGCCTCACAATCAGAGTTGCCCGTGCCTAGCCTACTTAGGACCTAGGCCCCACCACAGGAAGCGGGAAGTATAGTTCACCTAGTGGTCTGGCTATGTTTCACCAGCAGGCTACCCCACACCTCTTCTGTAGTTTTCCCATTTTTCCATTCCACTTATTCATAAAATGGCTTGCATTTTTTTGAGCAGGCTAGATTTTTCTCTACCCAATTATATTTCTGTAATTATCCACCTTTCATATGTCTGGCTATCGCGGTATTGCACAGACAAGCAGTCTCTGGTGGGTTGTGGCTGACCAGGCCATTATTGATTATCTGATAACAGTAGGCAAGAAGGGCAATGTCTATTTGTTGCAACTTACCATTCGGATCACAACTGGTTGGTCTTCAGCCAGAATGTATCTGATGCCATGCACGGATGCGGTTCGACCGAATTCCCGAACTCGACTGCAGATGTGGTCACGACAGTCGTGTTGGGTTGCTCTCTCTCGTTTCATTTTGATTGGCCCTCGTATTGTGCTCGCAGGATCCACATATGGCTGCCATAAACGTAATTCAGTGGCCTGGCTATAGAATTGCTAGGAACGATGTTACGTGGAGTGTCGGGCGTGTGCAGGTACACTTGAGACACGTCTTGGACGAATCATCTTTGCATTGGGTATTTGCAAGGTGGGTCTAGGATTTGGGGGGGGGGGAGGTAGTACCTGTCCGATGGGCAGCCCGCAGGTACGTAGAGTAGACCCTGCGCTAGTGCACCCTTTCCGTAATTCCAGTTGCAATTTTATAATGCGCAGCAAAAAGCGATGTTTGCACGGGTCTATTTTAGACCAACTGATTGGCTGGGGGTTTCAATGAGCACGATCTTTCGTGCAGGTTTACTTTCGAAGGGGATTAGAGAATCTCTCTGAGGCAAGCAAAGCAAGCTCCATGTGATGGCTATCATGCGCTAACTCATACATCTGCGAAAATCGTCTCCCAACTGCTGGACAGTAGGTTGCGTCTTTAACTGCCGCCTCCAGCATCCTTGCGTCAGCTTGATGTGTGCGGAGTAACACATCAAGCTGTCGGTATTCACAGTATCACATCACATCTTGACTCGTACTGGATGCAGCTTGATCCAGTCCAGTAGTAGTAATAGTCGCTACCTTCCGGATCTACGCCAGCTCTAAACTACAGGCCACTACGAAGCGATTGTACCTCGCGCAGATAAATTCACGAGAGGCGTCTGGTTTTTTCCAAGTGGTGCGTATATTTAATGCAATGCAGCCCACTGAGCCGGTGACAACAAGCGTGATGGGCCTAGGAGCTGGACCGTCACGCTGTCTAGTTACACCTCACTGACGCACTGTCTGCAAAGGTGCGAGCTGCTGTCGTACCTCTCCGTGCAAGTGGCCCTCCTACCTCCTGGTTCCAGCACGTAAATCACTTCCTCGTGTTCAGCCCTCTCTGGCATAGGGTCAGATCTAGCCAAAACTGGTTGTCTCGTGACCAGTTCTAGGTATGCCCGCCTGCCCCTCCCGGGTTAGGTTAGGGTAAGTCCTTCAGTCCGTCGGTGAACATCGACTACACATGGTGCGTCCGTATTGGCTCCTAAGATCCTCGGCGCCCTCTCCTATTTGAATACCTGCTCGTGTATTCTTGTACGACCATACTGTCGTGGAGGTGTCCGCTAGTCGGCATAGTAAACTCAGTACGTTGCTATTGACCAGTTATTAGGACCGCGCAGTCAGTGATTAGAGCCTGCAGAGACCCGTGTAGGCTTCCCTGTCCGTACTGGGACAGAGGTCACATGGCTTCCATTTTTCACAAAATTTTACAAGAGCAAAAAGATAACAACTAGTTACGGCGCATCAGTGAGTGGAGCCGAAGCGCATAGAATGTCATCACCGAGGTGCGTGATTGATACTTTACAATTTATGGCTAAAGTAGCCACGTGCTGTCACTTACAATGGCACTTACTTTACACCATGCTTCCCACGAAATTCCGTCTCATCGACACTGACGATTGAGGGGACAACGACGTTAACACTGACTGCGTTTATTTGACTGGAATCAGCTTGTCCAGCCAAGTTACTTTTGGGATTGGTGGCATGACAGGATACTTATGCGTTTTTAAGAATCACTTCGTCCTTCCTATTATGGCTTTGGGGCCGTTCAAATACGACGTCGTACGCCAGGGGGGGGGGGGGGGGGTAAGCACCAAAAAGACAAAAAACGACAAGGGTGGAAGGGGGTCAAAGGCAAAACGACATCGTTTTTACACTGGGTATTCCATCGTTTTTCCTCCCTTTCGAACTCTTCTGCTAGAGCCTAATTGCGATCAGATGAGCACAGGTCCGCCACTTTTGGGTCACCTATTCATGATAGTTTTGATTATAATAATGTGCATCGGCCAGACTCAGTTTGCTATAGGAAGCGGCCGCCTTGGTGCGGCGCGGTTTTAGCCTTTGTCTCTCCATATTAGTCAGTAGCGCGGCTGGACTCACCCTTGGTTCAATCCCTGGCGATGGAGGTCTGTTTGCGAACCATGAACCCTCTCTGACCTTGCACACCAGGGCGTGAGGGACTCAGCCAGTAACATAGAGGTGGTACGAGTGGAGAGACGGAAGCCAAACGAGGAGACAGTCTAAGGGGCAAGGCTCGAAGCCAGCCCGCCATCGTCCAAGAAAGTCGGTGTCCAATCGATGATGTCCTCGTGTGGAGGTGCTCCTACTGTAGTGGGAAGCTGCTGTGTGAGCTGGTTCCCGCATAGCCTCGCTTAGAAGGTTTGACTGCTGGCCAGCTGGAGGCAAAAACGGGCTTCAGTCCAAAACATTTTTGAAAGCAAAAAAGTTAAAGTTTGATAAAGAAAAATGTGCTATATCATAAAGAGTTGCTTTTATACTGCTATTCGATTTTCGACGAGTGCATTTCAAAAATTGACAAACAGTCTTTGGGAACTAAAGGCGTAGAGTCAAGCTGTGAAACCACCATTTTACCTCTACCAAATTGTTACTAAAATCAAATTACTAAATGTCTATGCTGTAAACATTCCGAAAACATTGTTGGAATGTATAACGTTACCAATATGAGGATGGGAACATGTGGACTCGTACGAAATATGGACATGAGCAGCGGCAGGGTGAGGTGCGCCGATACTCATGAAATTTTTTGAAGTATGTCTTTTCCCCCCTTTGCAGTTAAGGGGGGGGGGTATTGGCTTGTACGACGTCGAAAAGGGGGGGGTCAGGCGCAAAACGACAAAATGCGATAGGGGGGGGGGGTCAAAAATTGCTGATTTGCATACGACGTCGTTTTTGAACGGCCCCAGTGGAGATCAGTGAAGAAAGTCCACTGCTGACGTCCAGCGAGTCCCCTAGGTGACACGCGCATAAGCGACTCCCCAGACTATGGTCTACAGAGGCGCACACACCGAAGTACCTTCTCTGTGCAACAGAGTCACCACGCGTTGTTTGACAGGGCGTGGTGCACGTACTCTGCTGAAGATTGCCACCCTGAGATCGAACCCTCAGGGCGTGATCTCACGCAGCGTAGCAGACAACGATTCTAAATTGAAATAGGTAGCTGCTGCTGTGCGCGGGAATTTGAGGAAGGAACAAATACGAGCAACTGAAAAACCACTTCACCATGCCCGACTGAAAATGCTCCTGCTTTTAAAAATTTGTCAAGAGGCAAGGTCTTGAACCAATTATTCTCGTCAGTTTTTTCCGATGGCGATTACAAAATTTAGCACTATAGTACATATTCACTCCACGTCAAACTCAGTTTCACAATGTCACAACTTATATCTACAGGTGAAAAAACTGAGCTAATAAAATAAATCTGTTTATCCACATGAGATTTTCCGTCAAGTCACCAACTGACCATGGTTCATTTTTCAGTGACGAAATCCAGCAGGTACATAGTGACCCGGCAGGCACCCTAAACCAATAAAAAGATCCATCAGCACAAAATTTTCATGCTTCCAAAAATATCTGAGTCCCGAAGGTACTGCATGTGCTCTGCTTCAAATAGGCTTCAATTCTGTCCATTCAAAATTTCTATAGGCCTACTTTTCTCAAATTTAGCAACTTTAAAGTTCCCACTTGATTACTGAATAGATCTGTAGACATACTTACTTATAGTCACTGGATACAGAAGCAGCAACAATTTTCACAAAACCCGTCGACAGTTGACAAAAATGTTTCGGCAGTCATACACTTCAAATTTGTACACCTGAAAGAAGCAAAAAGCCTAAACTACTCAAATAGGCAAAAAAGAACAAGGTACATACGGTACATACGGAGATCCTCACCTGTTTTCAGCTTCTTTCCTTTTTCCGCTTCATTTTAGAAACTTGGGTCTAATATTTTAGCGATTTCTTCTTAGCGACCAGCATTTTCCTAAAAAAAGGAAAATAAAACAACCCTAAGATAAACTAAAAACCTACAAAAAATGCTGCCAAAAACACATAAAAAAGAAAATATACTAAAATCATAATTGAACTCATTCGAAATCTATGAATTTCGAAGCCGCACACTCTTCCGAACGAAGAGCGATCCCAGGGTCCGATCTCTACAGCGAGTATAGACCCTCGCACGGACCCTCGCACGCTATGAAGATCGCACCTACAGCATTAGCTGTGGCAATCTTCTCCATGCTACCCCAGCGGAGCGTCGGGGGGTAGCATGGTACACATGCAAGAAGTACCTGGGAAAGAAAAGCTCAACTCAACACGTCACCCCAGCCCCAATCAAAATCACAGAACATCACACGTTCTTCAGTGGCTGGAGGACGGCTGCTGAAAAGGAAGAGGAGCACCGCCCAGGTACACTACCAGAGAATCATCCAGTAGCGGGAGACCCCGCGACCCCTGCACCACCAGAAGCCCAAACAAGGGTCAAGCAATGTGCACTAACACAACCAGGGATCACCCAGTATGTGCGCAAGCTCGGACATAGAAATCCGAGGGTGTGTACAGAGACCAGAATCAGTCCAGACTCTGTAACCCAGTCCACATGTCGACAGACTAGGCGGGCAAATAATGCGACAAACCCCAGCGAAACCAAAAATAATCCCAATACGGACGGCTGGGGCCGCGCCAAAAACGGTTTAGCCCGAAACAATACTAACGGCAGAACCAAAGGATGGTTCAGTCCTGAAATAAAATAAACGAAAATTAGTCGATACCTAAGTATAAAACGAAAACCGGATTAGTCCAACCAATAAGGACGAAAAACCCAAACCAAGTGCAACCCGTGCAGACAGGCGCGAGAGAGAGTGCGGCCGACCGAAGTCGGCGGGACAAATACTCCGATTGAAGGTAGGCAAGTCTCGCGACTATACCTGACCTAGAAACATCAACCCGAGGGGTTGACGTCCCAGCCAGGGGAGAGTATCGATTACTCTCTACCACTCGCCATGGCCTGCCCGGTAGGGGTTACACAAGCATCACCTAACCATACCGCATCAGGTGAAGCTTGGATCATATTCGCTAATGTGTCAAGAACTGTCGCAATCGGGGGACATAATTGGAAACGAAAGAATGGCATCCAAGTCCCAGTCCCATCGCCATCTCTCGACTGCGATCGACGGGAGGCAGTCCAGATGAATCGCAAGAAATCAGAATACCGAAATTCACATAGCGCTGTCCAGATGCGCGCAAGGCGCATAGGGGCAGCGATACGATGAAGTGAACCGGACGGGGGTAGTACCATCATCAAGATTTACCTCTGGCAAGGTGCCAGCTAACCGCATATCTTCTATCGCACAAATCGCTTGGTGAATCGCTTCCTTCAAACGACCCACTTTACCCTTGGGGCCATCCATAAAGGTCGAACGCAGCCAGGGGGGGGGGAGAGGGTTGGCAAAAAGTGGTCAGCTGCGGTCGGGGGAGGGAGAGGGGTACCGGCCAATGGTCAACCGCAGCAAATTTTTAGACTTTTGATGACAAAAAATACCTTTTATCTTCACCAGTAGTGCGCGTTCAAATCTTCAAAACTTTTTGTCTTCTCTTCTCCTTGGTCGTTCATTCTCGATAATGCAATCAGGACTCTTACTCCCAACTGGAATGGCATCTGCTGATCCGAAAGGGAAAAGTTGGGAGGCGATGGCTAAGCTGCTAAAGGCGTTGATCCGCCTTTCTGGCTCGCAACCCTGACTTGGAGGCCGAGGTTCTATTCCGACGGAAGACGGCAGTTAGTTGCTTGTCGTTGGCTTTGGACACCTGGCTCCGGGCGACACCACGTTACTGTCAAACGGCTGACGCCCACCCAAGGGGCAGAGAATTGGGAAACTGTCTTCAAACACCAGTCGAGATGGTCCCTAAGCTAACGATAAGCCCAAGCCCCTTCTCACCCAGTATGCCCTCGTGTTGAGGTGCTCCCAGTGAAGACACATGGAGCCTGCCATGAGAGCTGGTCACCTCTAGGGATAGGTCGGGATCACCTTTTTCCAGGATCGAGATCAGGGCAAGCCTGATCGGGATCGGGATTTTTTGTTTGAGGTCGAACAGTTTGCACGCACGAAGGAGATGAGTCTATTTTCCAGACTAAAGCTCACTTAAGTCATTCAGGTTTTTTATCAGGTCGAACTTCAGTCATTATAAATAAGCTGAAATTGATGAGTACCGTATTTCCTCGAAATTCTCCCCGCGGGAGAAATTTTTTCAAATGGGTCCCAGACGGGGGAGAATAACCAGAGGGGGGAGGATTTCGAGGAAATACGGTACATTCGCAGTTTCGATTCGCGTCCAGCAGGTCAGCCTAGGCTGAGTAAAATTAGTGTTGCTATCATTATCGATTTGAGCCGATGTTGCTGTTGCCTCTTCATCGCTACTGCTTTATGGCAGATATGATGGATCAGAGTGCACCTGCCATGCTCATGAATATCATAATTATCAGCAGAATCCCGATGCTTCAATGTCAGGATCAGGATTGGGATCCCAACCTATCCCTCACAGCCGCGCTTATCATATCATGACTGCTTGCCAGCTAATATGATTGGAACCCAATCCCCAACTTTCAACGACAGAGGACGTGCCGTTTTGTCATACTGCAACTTCTGACGGAATTGATTGAGTTCTATGTTCTGCCGTACTTTCGCATCGATACTTGCCATGCGGATCCGCAAGTGATCCACATACTCGGTGCCTTGTACTGATTTAGTACGAGGTTGAGCGAGCAACGTATCCAATGCTGTTGGCGGGTCTCTTCCATGCGACATAAGATACGGGGAAACACCCGTCGTCGTGTGTGGTGTATGCCGATAATGCATCATTATCAGCTGCAGTCGATTATCCAAATCCTTCTGATTAGGATGGACGTAACACGCCATGGAGAACCCGATTAGTTTGTTCTAATTTTCGACGTTACCATTGCATTGCGGGTGATACGGCGTAGTCGAAACCTTCTTCACTCCCTGTTCCTTGCACAACCGAAGGACCAGTTTGGACAAGAAATTAGAGCCCCGATCGCTCAAGAGTACCCGAGGACATCAGTGTCGAGTAATCCACCCACCAACAAGCAGGCGAGCAATGCGGGCAGCCTTTTGATCGGGCACTGCATATGCTTCAGCCCACTTGGTGAATATGCACATGATCACAACCACGAAGCTGTTGTCATGATCCGAGGTTGGAAATAGACCTTGTACGTCGATGGCTATCGTGTAAAAAGTCGCTGTGCGTTTGATGATCTCCGAGAGCGGTCGTTCGTATCGGTGGGGTGCTTTGAAGCGAGCACATGTATTGCACTCGGCACACCAGGCCCTGAGATCGCGTCGCATCGTGGACCAAAAATATTTGATGCGCAGCGCAGAGAACAGTCGGTCGAATCCAGGGTGATTCGCGTCCTTATGGGCGGCATCGAAGATGAACCGACGCAGCTCCGACGGGACCACCACTCTGTCGTGAAGGTACGCGCCTTCGACCAATCTGCTCTCGTGATGCCATCTGTGCATAAGAATGCCCTCGTCGTCCAACAAGTAGCTCTTCGCCAGACTCGCTATTCTGGGAGGCTGGTTGTAATCACCCTGCAAAAATGCAATGATACGTCCCATCTCGTCATCATCCTGCTGCATTTTCTTCAGGATGTCACGGGACGGTGCATCAGGAAATGCACCGGCGGCCAATTTAGCCATGTCGATCCCCAACTTATCCGACTCCACTTGCGTTGCTAAATCCAATTCGTCCCGCAACTCCAAATCGCATTCAGAGTCGGAGTCATCAGAGAGATTGGCATCTAGCTGAACTTCCAATTCCAAGGCGGCATCTGTATCCGGAGACCCTACAGTGGTCCAGACAGATGCTCCAGCGACATGTTCTGCCTCAGCAATCGCTGCGACACATTCATCGAACATACCATCGTATCCATTTTCGTTACCATCCTCAGAGATTGAGTCTAAGGTTCTAGACGAGGCCAGAGCAACAAAGAGGTCTAGCCAATTGACCGGGAGAGGAATTGGAAGAACCTCACGTACCGGAGCCAACGGGATATCCTCGATTGCTGCGTTGGGAGCCTCTACTACGAACTAATCCTCGCTTCCCGTATCCGTTGCTGCCGTGACGCAAATCATGGGTACGTTGGGCACCGCGACAGGAGCTTGCTCACTGTCACCATCGCTCGCTTCGCCACTGTCTGAGATACCAGAGTCTGACTCGATCGTGACGGCTTGCGGCAATAAGGCGATCAGTGCGGAAGGGCCACCCGTCGAAACCCGTCTGGTGGGTGACAATGCCGAAAACAGCATCGCATCAGCTGCTGGCATGCGCGATAGGAAATCGGCGGCGCCATTGCCACATCCTTTCGCGTGTGTAATGCTAAAAGTATAGTCTTGTAATTGCATAAGCCACTTACCGCGACGTCCTTCCAAGTCCTTCTCCTTGTACCAATACAGAAGAGGCTTGTGATCCGTGTATACTTCGAAGGATCGTCCATACAAATAATGTCGATATTGCTTAATCGCCCAATGAATAGCCAGGCACTCCCGATCGATCGTCGGGTACCTCTGCTCGGCTGGTGACAGAGCTCGCGAAATGAACCCAATGGTCCATGCGTGTTTCGGCTTCTTCGGATCATACTGCTCCAGGACAGCACCTATAGCAAAACTACTCGCGTCAGTGCTGAGTCTGAAAGGCAGTGAGAAATCGACATATCGCATAGCCGGATACGTTACCAGTGCTTCTCGCAGGTCTTCGAATTCTTTCTGGTGAGTATCCGACCATTCCCATTGCACATTCTTCTTCGAGAGTTCTCGCAGAGCCTTGGTTCTACGAGCAAACCCCTCGACGAACGATCGATAATAACTGGCCAACCCCATAAACTTGTAGAGTTGGTCTGTGTTCGTGGGAATTGGGAAATTTCGGATCTTGTCCCGTTTGTCATCCGTGATCGAAACACCCTCGGCACTAATGCAATGGCCCGAGAACTCGACTCGGTCCATGCCAATAGCGCACTTGGATGGTTCAAGCATCAGATGAGCTTCACGCAATCGTCCGAATACTGTGTTCAGATGCTCGACGTGCTCGTCCATTGTTTTGCTGAATACGATGATATCGTCCAAATAGCATAGGGTGTAAATCTACAGCAATCCAGACAATGTCATCTCCATGCACCTTTGAAACACCGCTGGTGCATTGCAGAGTCCAAAGGGCATGTTGACGTACTCCCAGAAACCGAAAGGGCAAACAAATGCCGTCTTTTCCGCCGTTTCTGGGTCCAAGGGTATTTGACTATACCCCGACGTTATATCGAACACTGAGAAATACTTTGACCCACGCAGTGCATCCAACATTTCATAAATGTTTAGCAGTGTGTGGGCGTCCTTCTTCGTTACCTTGTTGATGGCACGGAAGTCGACACACATCCTCCAATCGCCCTCTCTTGCGCACCAATACGATTGGCGATGCCCATGGAGAACGTGATGGTCGAATCCAACCCAGGCGCAATAACTTCGCAACTTCTTCCTGGATGACTGGCTTCTGACTTTCAGCTACTCGGCGAGGACGGGCCATAATTGGTTTCGCGTCCCTGGTATCGATGTGATGTTTAGCCAGTTGAGTGCCACCAATTTCTTCCTTCTTCAGAGCGAACACGTCGTAATTACATGCGATCACCTGCCTGACACGCTGTTCGTCCTGCTCCGAGAGATTCCCATTTCCAAACTTGAGCTTCTCCAACAGCTTCTTCTGGCGTTTCGGATCATGTCGATCGATCGGAACTCGGTGTGGCCACTTGGGCTTTGGCGGCCCATACTTTCTCGACATCGTGTGTAGCCACAGTTCTTCGTGTCTTACAAATTCGACTTCCTGCATGATCGGCGTGCACGAAGAAGACGCCAAATACGCCGTTTGATCCAAAGTCACCGCCTCGATCCTCCAAAACGGAGGCGCTTTCTTGTCGAATGGAAACGGACTCGGTATTTCCCACTGCAGACCAGATTTCCCTGGATCCGTCCTACGATTGTAACGGAATGTCACTCGGAACGGTTCCAACTCGAGGAGTCATATTTCTCAGAAAATCCCAAATTCATACTTCTCAGCAGAATCTGAGCCGATTCTGCCAGATTCACTGAAGGGACCAAAATTGTCCAGCCCTTTTATCAGGTCGCACCACAGTCCTGGACATCATGACATGTGGTTCCGCTGGAATCGGATCAGAGAGCACATCGCGTCCCCGATATTGCCGAGGCGAGACGGCTGTCGTGATCACATGTTGACGAGCTCCAACCCGAGCGCCGTTAGCCATTCGGGCGGATGCTCGGAAAAGCTCGCGAGGCGTACGATGTACTGGTACGTCAACACCGCCCAGCGAGCCAGCTGTGTACCGAACTCGTTCCTGGTCAGTATCGTATTGCCATCGATGCAGACCCGAGTTAAAATCTTCTCCCAGGCGCACGGAATATTTTCCATACTCTGAAACGTCAAAAGGAACAACATATGCAATTTTACCACCGATTGCACACTAAACTTTACACCGCTACTCACCTCGATTCATGCCGCGTTCAAGCAGTTGATCGGCCAACTTAAATTTCTCGAAACTCGGTCCAATTCACGACGT